>OX243812.1:52922092-52934381 GCA_945859605.1 Lumbricus rubellus | reverse complement strand
TTTCTCATATAAAACCCCTGGTGTCCACTGAAGGTTAACAGTGAAACGATTATAAATCAGTTATCGGTTTTGATCATGCAACCGTTGACCCAAAAAGGAAATAATTAAGTGTCACATGCCAGTGGGTTTACAGTGTCATTCTCCTTGGATGCTTTCTGGCGTAGACATTGCGATTGTCATCAATGTCTAACTTGATGTCCTTGTGGACAAACAATCAAATGAGTCCTCGTTCATTGTACTTTGGAAACACAACTTCACAAATCGCAGACTAGAATTTGCTCGCTCAACACTGCAAGCCGTGAGAGAAGTGAGCAGCAAAATGTGAACTATTGTGGTAATATTTGAATACATAATACAACGGGAGCGGCTGTCAGCGAGGGTGTCCGACAGGGTGCTTGGTGTGCTGTTAGCGTTTCTTCACATCTGCTGCCAAAGCTTTAACTCTTGATGAAAAGATTTCGGAGAAGGCAGCTCATCATGATAGTGATGAAGTATACCATCAGCAGTGAGTGCGTCGATGTTTTAAACATTAGATGCATGGAATGAGACTTACATGTAGACCACGAATTGCTTGCTTTGCAAGATCTCCAAATCGTAGGCTAAATTGCAATTATTTAGTTTTATGTCAGTTTAGCTTTAGAACATTTCTGCAGGTTTAGGGGGGGCGTACGCCGGCTCCGCCCCCCCCTGAATCCGCGCCTGCAAAACAAATGTTCATTTTATGCGGGACTCCCACTGCAGTCGTTACAAGAAAACGTCAGATACGCCATCTAGTGACTGGAGTTGACTCGAAAGAACTGTCACCGGTTCATCCCGTCGGTGACGTCAATACGGTGTGGCCTCTACGGAAATGCGTCCTCCTCCTCCGGTGTGGAGGATTTTATGGAAGCTTTCTTCGAAATGACAGCTTTGTTTATCGGTGTCTTAAAATGCGTGACTCCATCTCATTACGTTTATTTTTCCCAAATGACTATCTCCGTCGCTTCCTCGTTCTTCACTGTCTCCATATTATTTCCATACTATTCCCTTCTCTATATAGTCTTTCCGTTTCGTCGCCTCTTTAATTTTTATTTTATTCTCAATCTCGTCTGATAAACATCATAAAGTACTTTTCATTTGTCCTGCTCGAAGTCGTAGTCTTTATTTCAAAGTTTCTACGTCACTGTTTGACGTCACAGTTTTACGTCATAGTTTCTACGTCATAGTCTTTATCGTTACGTCGAAGTTTCTACATCATTGTTGGACGTCACTGTTCTACGTCAGAGTTTCTATTGCATGTACTCTTTATCTTTACGTCGTAGTATCCTGGTTATTGTTCGACGTCATAGTGTCACGTCATAATTTCATATCTACGTCAATATTTTAACGTCATTGTCTGACGTCATAGCTTTGCATCATAGGTCCTACATAATTATTGTTTTCGTCTTTACGTCATAATTTCGACGTCAGTTTTGTTACACTTTTTACTTTTACTTCAAGGTCTCTATATACAAAGTAGGTAAGGGTCTCCATCTGCCGCCTCCTTCTACCTTTTATTCTCCTAATTTTTCATTTTCCACATCTATCCATCCTCACTCCATCTCAACCACTCCTTCTCCTTTTCCCTTTGACATTTTCATATATTATCTCTTATTCTCCATTTCCTCCTTTTTCTTTTACTCCTTCTTAATTGTACCTCTCTCTTTCTCATTTCCTTCTCCCATGCACCACCCCATCTTCCTCCTCCTTGTTTTGCCTTTCTCTTAACCTTCTCAACAGAGTTTCATTCTCTCCAACTAATGCCTTCTCCCGTTTTTTCTTTCTTCTAGCGCTCGTATAAGTTATAGCACTTCCGCACTGTTTCGTGTCCACGTATAATTCCGCTAACTGATCTGCTCATGTCGCCATCTTTCTTCTGCACATGAGAACTGTTCTGTTCACTCATCTGTACATTATTAAGGTCTCTATATAACGCCCCGACAGATGGCAGGGGCACCACCCCACCACTCCACCCCACCTCACCCCTCCACCCCACCCCACCCCACCCCACCCCACCCCACCCCACCCCACCCCACCCCACCCCACCCCACCCCACCCCACCCCACCCCACCCCACCCCACCCCACCCCACCCCACCCCACCCCACCCCACCCCACCCCACCCCACCCCACCCCACCCCACCCCACCCCACCCCACCCCACCCCACCCCACCCCACCCCACCCCACCCCACCCCTACCCCACCCCACCCCACCCCACCCCACCCCACCCCACCCCACTCCCCCCCCCCCCACCCCACCACTCCACCCCACCTCACCCCACTCCACCCCACCCCACCCCACCCCACCCCACCACAACCACCAGCAGTAGCAGCAACGGCATGAGACGCGCGGTCACCGTATATATCCGTCCATTTCCGTGGGGCCGTGTCCTACACGTGCTCCACGGCATTGTCATGTCGTGCCCGGGGATTATCCGGGACTTCGTTGGCGCGCGCCGACAATCGGCCAAAGAGTTAATGAAATGCCGACTACTATAGAAGGTAAAAACTGCTGATGATGGATGGATGGACGACGCGAAGAAACTCTCGGCCTCGGATAAATGGTTCAAAGGAAGATTGCAAACATGGCGACAATTGGCAAGATGGATGGACGGAAGGATGTAGGCTGCATGTACATGTATGGTCTCGGGGCTGAGATCGAAAATAAGCCCCAGTTCCATTGAAGCAACTATAGACACACGCTTTGCTGGGGCAATAAAAAAACGCTGCCGTTCCAACAGATTCAACGATACAAATGCTCCACTACCATCGCTATCATCATCATCGTCACCAACATCGCTTTGATATGCCAATTTGATATACCAGTTTTATATGACACTTTAATTTGCCACTTTGATAAACCACTCTGATAGGCCTATACCAATTTAATGTGCCACTTAGATATGAACTTTTATATAACACTCTGACATAACTTCTTGATATTACAGTTTGACATGCCATTTTTACAAACCTCATTGATAGCCTATACTAAATTGATATGCCACTTTGATATAGCAATTTTATCTCTCACTTCGATATGCCACTTGGATACTTACTCTTATGTGCCTCTTTGATATACCATTCCATTTACCACTTTGATATACCAATTCGATTTACTGATTTGATTTGACACATTTATATACCACATTTTTATATGCCACTTTGATTCACCACTTTGCTACCGCCAACAGCGTTAAATCGTTTAACTAAAACTGGCCAAATAATTACCAGCGGCGGCATCGACAAAACTGGGAACTTTCTTGAACCGAATCCTATTGATTTCCCTCCACTTGCTTTTCCTCAGCTCTTCTTTCTTCCCAATTACATCCCGCTGCTCCTAATTTACGTGATCCTTATCCCTCATTTCTTTTTTGGTTTATTTTCCTTTTTTATTCTCAATGAGTCTCATACATCTTTCTCTCCGCACCTCTTTCATCTCTTTCGTTTTATCCTCTTCTTTCTTCTTCTTCTTACACTTCTTGCATTTCTTCTTCTTCTTCTTCTTCTTCTTTTTCTTTTTCTTTTTCTTTTTCTTTTTCTTCTTCTTCTTCTTCTTTTTCTTTTTCTTTTTCTTTTTCTTCTTCTTCTTCTTCTTCTTCTTCTTCTTCTTCTTCTTCCTTCTTCTTCCATTTCTTATCCATCCTCTTCTTCTTCCTTTCCCCTTGCCCTTCTTCTTCCGTTTCCCCTCTGATTCATCCTCCTCCCCTCCTCCCTCCTCCTTCTCTTCCTCCTTCTCTTCCTCCTTCTCCTCCTCCTTCTCCTCCTCCTTCTCCTCCTCCTTCTCCTCCTCCTTCTCCTCCTCCTTCTCCTCCTCCCCTCCTTCTCATCTTCCTAAAGCGTCGACCAAAGCCTCTTTAAACCTCCAACCCGACTCTCGACCTCTTCTCCGATCGCTTCCCTTCCCCCGCCTCGCATCTGATTCCGATTGGAATCCGAACGATGATGATCTCAATAACCCAACGAACCTTCACCAGATTTGACAGCAATTAAGTCGCCTTCTCCAACCTCCCCCAGCCTCCCCCAGCCTCCCCCAGCCTTCCCCAGCCTCCCCATCCATCGGTCACGCCGTCGTCGCGTTGAGCCGCTGTCAAGACTCGAAGTCCTATAACTCTCTGACCCATTGAACATGTCGAGACGTCTGTTTCCACTGAGTCACCCACCGTCCACGCAATGAAGCAACGGTCATAGGATGACGTGTAAATCCAAGACGACATTGCCATTGTAAAGCAGGGAACTACGATACAGCTGCATGGTCGTCGCAAGGCGAAGGCTGGACGGACGGCTCTAGACATTATCGAACGCCGTTCAAACACGAGTGACGTAATTATAGTGAGGCAGTGAGTTAAAATCCACGCTAAGGGTATCGAGAATGGTTACACGTTCGACGCCAATTAGGCCTATAATTATAATTACAGAAGTCATGTTTGATCGATACGTCTAATGGATTGATCGATTAGGAAAGATGTTTTAAAAGATATTTGAAGGATAGGCCTATTTAAAATTCTACGATGATGGGTAAAAGTGCAAATGTACGATTCTTGGTGTCGCCCGCCCTAAGACGATTAATTTCTTCAATGGGGATTTCATTATTAATTATGCTTACAAGAAACCAACCGCTTGCAGAGAAAAGAAAGCCGATCAATTCACAACAACCCTGCGAATAGTGAGAATTAAGATCGTAGAATGAGTGATCCTATCCAAAGTAATAAATTTAAGGTATTAGGATTACTTTCATAAAGTCTCTTTAAAACTTACGGTTTGAGTTAAACAAAATTAATTTTGAAAAATATTGCTTTACATAATTTAGACCGAACAGTATTTTCATGCAGTCCTATAGGCTAATTATCTACACTACCGTACAGCGTTTTGCCACAGTCATTTCCATACGAGAGTATCGAGACACGTAGACAGGTTCCAATCCATGTATTAATTTGATTTCATTCATTCATTTATTTATTCATTTTTAGTTACTTATTTATTCATTGACAGTTTCGAATTCATGTATTAATTTTATTTATTTATTTATTTATTCATTCAGTTTATTTATTTGTTTATTTATTTATTTTTATTTATTTATTTATTTATTTGTCTGTATACCTCTCCCCAGCTTCCGACGGCATCGTTGAGATTATGTCTTCCGAGTGAGAATCCGGTGATGTTCCAGTTGACTGATTGACTGCCACGGTCGAGTAACGCCTCCTTCTCCGACACGAACGTCCAACCAAGAGATCGGACGCAGAAGCGGATTGCGGATGCTGCTGATGTGGCGTCGTTGGCAGCAGGATTCTCGGATGGATGCTGCTGCTGCTGCTGCTGGTGGCTGTGATGATGGTGATGGTGGTTGTGGTTGTGGTGGTTGTGGTGGTGTTGTTGTTGGTGATTTTGCCCCAAGGAAGGATAGTCGCTGGTTGAGATCCGATGCCAATTCTCGTCGTCCTGTCGCAGGACTTCATCCTCCTCATCGTCCTCGAGTCTGCAGAACATCAAATGCATGGCGTATCTCTCTCTGTCTTTGCCTCTGTCTCTCTCACTCTCTCTGTCTTTTTATGTCTCTGTCTCTGTGTGTCTGTCTTTCTCTGTCTCTCACACTCTCTCTCTCTGTCTCTTTCTGTCTCTCTGACTCTCTTTCTGTTTCTACCTATATCTCTGTCTTTGTGTGTCTTTGTTATTTTTTTATCTTTGTCTGTCTCCGTCTCTGCCTTTGTATCTTTATGTCTATGTGTTTGTCTGTCTGTCTGTCTCTCTCTCTCTCACTCTCTCTGATCTGATAGAGCGCCTCTGTATCACCTGGTTTTCATTACGCGACTTTTGGGAGTGTCACGTTTCAATTAGCAACGATGAGAAATGTTGAAACTTTCCGTTTCGACTCCAACGGCATTTAACGGTATAATCATGCCTCTATCTATAATCCATTGGCAACGAAAGCATCGCAAGATGTCACTAAACGCTTGATGCTGCCTACCATGGGAGTATACATAATTATACGAGCAAGAGGAGACACCACTTGCCCACCCCTGGAAACACGACACACATTTTTTATACGTATGCCAATTTTGGGCTTTTAAGACATTTCTTTGCACTAATGCACTGGCAAAATAACAATGATACGCAAAGTGAAACTGAAAAATTTACACTTTGTAACCACTATGAAAATACCCATGCTCTTAAGTTTGCATTTTTCAGGCTATTGCAATTTTTTTTACCGTGAACATCATGCGTTCCCCGCCTACTAGCATTTTTGCGTGTGCCATGTATGTGTTGCCTACTTCACTGAGTAATCTTCTGATCACAGTCATTCAAGACGTGTTTCCTGCAATTACTTATAACTGTGGGCAGTTTAGGTCGCATATACGCACTTATGGTGATTATAGGGCATACATTAATTGCATAAGAAAACACGCTTACCCATCAGCACGCTGTGTGCGGTTGCTATGACAACCGTCTATGCCACCTGGTGACAGAAAGTTGTTGTTTTCCGCTTGAGGTCGACATGGTGAGACGTTGTTAATCTATAGCATAGGAAATAATGCATTCAGTATGTAATGCAATAGAAGCGAGCAATTCATTGCATATTCATGATGTGATCGTACGACTGCATTTGCAAGTGACCATTAATTCATGAAATGTGCAGTAAAAAATGGCGCCATAGAAGTCAGCAGATTAGATTCGATTAGATTAAACTGTATTAGATTTGATTAGATTAAACTGGATTAGATTTGATTAGATTAAACTGGATTAGATTCGATTAGATTAAACTGTATTAGATTTGATTAGATTAAACTGGATTAGATTTGATTAGATTAAACTCGATTAGATTCGATTAGATTAAACTGGATTAGATTCGATTAGATTAAACAGGATTAGATTAGATTAAACTGGATTAGATTAGATTAAACTCGATTAGATTCGATTAGATTAAACTGGATTAGATTTGATTAGATTAAACTCGATTAGATTCGATTAGATTAAACTGGATTAGATTTGATTAGATTAAACTCGATTAGATTCGATTAGATTAAACTGGATTAGATTAGATTAGATTAGACTGGATTAGATTCGATTAGATTAAACTGGATTAGATTTGATTAGATTAAACTGGATTAGATTCGATTAGATTAAACTGGATTAGATTCGATTAGATTAAACTGGATTAGATTCGATTAGATTAAACTGGATTAGATTCGATTAGAATAAACTGGATTAGATTCGATTAGATTAAACTGTATTAGATTTGATTAGATTAAACTGGATTAGATTTGATTAGATTAAACTGGACTAGATTCGATTAGATTAAACTGGATTAGATTTGATTAGATTAAACTGGATTAGATTAGATTAAACTGGATTAGATTTGATTAGATTAAACTGGATTAGATTAGATTAAACTGGATTAGATTTGATTAGATTAAACTCGATTAGATTCGATTAGATTAAACTGGACTAGATTAGATTAAACTGGATTAGATTTGATTAGATTAAACTGGATTAGGTTTGATTAGATTAAACTAGATTAGATTTGATTAGATTAAACTGGATTAGATTTGATTAGATTAAACTCGATTAGATTCGATTAGAATAAACTGGATTAGATTTGATTAGATTAAACTGGATAAGATTCGATTAGATTAAACTGGATTAGATTTGATTAGATTAAACTGGATTAGATTAGATTAAACTGGATTAGATTTGATTAGATTAAACTGGATTAGGTTTGATTAGATTAAACTGGATTAGATTTGATTAGATTAAACTGGATTAGATTTGATTAGATTAAACTGGATAAGATTCGATTAGATTAAACTGTATTAGATTTGATTAGATTAAACTGGATTAGATTTGATTAGATTAAACTGGATTAGATTTGATTACATTAAACTGGATTAGATTTGATTAGATTAAACTGGATTAGATTCGATTAGATTAAAATGGATTAGATTTGATTAGATTAAACTGGATTAGATTTGATTAGATTAAACTGGATTAGATTAGATTAAACTGGATTAGATTTGATTAGATTAATTAAACTGGAATAGATTCGATTAGATTAAATTGGATTAGATTCGAATAGATTAAATTGGATTAGATTAGATTAAACTGAATTTGATTAGATTAAACTGGATTAGATTCGATTAGATTAAACTGGATTAGATTTGATTAGATTAATTAAACTGGAATAGATTCGATTAGATTAAATTGGATTAGATTCGAATAGATTAAACTGGATTAGATTAGATTAAACTGGATTAGATTCGATTAGACTAAACTGGATTAGATTTGAGTAGATTAAACTGGATTAGATTCGATTAGATTAAACTGGATTAGATTCGATTAGATTAAACTGGATTAGATTCGATTAAACTGGATTAGATTTGATTAGATTAAACTGAATTTGATTAGATTAAGCTGGATTAGATTCGATTAGATTAAACTGGATTAGATTCGATTAGATTAAACTGGATTAGATTTGATTAGATTAAACTGGATTAGATTTAATTAGATTAAACTGGATAAGATTCGATTAGACTAAACTGGATTAGATTTGATTAGATTAAACTGGATTAGATTCGATTAGATTAAACTGGATTAGATTTGATTAGATTAAACTGGATTAGATTTGATTAGATTAAACTGGATTAGATTTGATTAGATTAAACTCGATTAGATTCGATTAAATTAAACTGGATTTGATTAGATTAAACTGGATTAGATTTGATTAGATTAAACTCGATTAGATTCGATTAGACTAAACTGGATTAGATTAGATTAGATTAAACTGGATTAGATTCGATTAGATTAAACTGAATTTGATTCGATTAAACTGGATTAGATTCGATTAGATTAAACTGAATTTGATTAGATTAAACTGGATTAGATTCGATTAGATTAAACTGGATTAGATTAGATTAAACTGGATTAGATTAGATTAAACTGGATTAGATTTGATTAGATTAAAATGGATTAGATTAGATTAGATTAAACTGGATTAGATTCGATTAGATTAAACTGGATTAGATTAGATTAAACTGGATTAGATTCGATTAGATTAAACTGGATTAGATTTGATTAGATTAAACTGGATTAGATTAGATTAGATTAAACTGGATTAGATTCGATTAGATTAAACTGGATTAGATTAGATTAAACTGGATTAGATTAGATTAAACTGGATTAGATTTGATTAGATTAAACTGGATTAGATTAGATTAGATTAAACTGGATTAGATTTGATTAGATTAAACTCGATTAGATTCGATTAGATTAAACTGGATTAGATTAGATTAAACTGGATTAGATTAGATTAAACTGGATTAGATTTTATTAGATTAAACTGGATTAGATTCGATTAGATTAAACTGGATTAGATTCGATTAGATTAAACTGGATTAGATTAGATTAAACTGGATTAGATTTGATTAGATTAAACTGGATTAGATTAGATTAGATTAAACTGGATTAGATTCGATTAGATTAAACTGGATTAGATTCGATTAGATTAAACTGAATTTGATTAGATTAAACTGGATTAGATTCGATTAGATTAAACTGGATTAGATTTGATTAGATTAAACTCGATTAGATTCGATTAGATTAAACTGGATTAGATTAGATTAAACTGGATTAGATTCGATTAGACTAAATTGGATTAGATTTGATTAGATTAAACTGGATTAGATTTGATTAGATTAAACTGGATTAGATTCGATTAGATACAATATTATATAGATCTATACACGTATTATGTAGGTTGTATGCGCTTTGGATAGGGAAAAGTGATCTAACTGATTTAGCCAGGAGAGTTTAATGAGCGTGGTATTTATGGTATATACATTCGGGGGAAAAGAGTCGATCGCAGATCTGTGTTGTCTATAAATATTTGTCGATATGTGTTCAGTTGTCTTTGGTGGATGAAGGGATGGAGGGGCGAAGGGGTGGGTGAATGGGGATTGGTGGATGGAGTAGTAGCTCGTGGTGTTTACTCTTTGCTGTTCCGTTCTTCTTCCGGCGTTGAACGTTTCCGATTTACTCGGAGCAATTGGTCAGAAGATAAATGTCCGTGGAAGAAGAGTGGAGTGTAGTGAGGGACGGACAGTGGAAGGGACGGAGGAAGGCAGGGAGAGGGACGGAGAAAGGCAGGGAGAGAGACGGAGAAAGGCAGGGAGAGAGACGGAGGAAGGCAGGGAGAGGGACTGGAGGTCGTGATCAGCTCGTCTAATTGGTTAACAGTAGATTCTTCATTCCGTCGGTGTCGAGTGTATGCACGGTCGAGCGTTGGAGAGAAAGATGCATGACGAACGGTGAATGCAAAACAACTCCATGCAGCAAGATATTGCGATTTGCGACCTTACATGTATATTATTTGAGCACCTACATGTAGCTCTCTCACTCACACTCTCTTTCTCTCACTCTCTCTCACTCTGTCTCTCTGTTCGCTTGCTTCTCTCTTTGCCCTCTTCCTTCTGCCTTATCTCTGTCTGCATGTCTCTGTCTTTGTCTGTCTCTCTGTCCGTCTCTGTCTCTCTTTCTGTCTCTTGGTCTGTCTCTATTTCTGTCTCCCTCTGTGTCTTTCTGTCTCTCTCTTGCTCTCTCTCTCTCTCTCTCTTTCTCTCTCTCTCTCTCTCTCTCTCTCTCTCTGTTCCTTTCTCTATCTTTCTTTCTCTGTCTCTCTTTTGGTCTTTGTCTGTCTCTCTCTCTGTCTCTCTGTCTCTCTTCCTCTCCCATCTTTTCATCTCTGTTTTATACCTCGTATACCTCCTTTCATTCCTTAAACCTTAATGCTTCCCCATGTCTCCACATGCATCTTTCCATTCTTATAATATACCAGCTTGGTTCCTCCATCTTTGCCTCTGCCGCTCTCCATCCCTCTCATTCCTGTTCTATCCCAGTTGTTCATTCCGTTCACTTGCCTTCTACGGACTCTCTCCTGTCCAATTAAACGATTCTCCCTCGCGTTGTTCTATTCAATTCAACGAATATTGATTCAGCCAACAGCAGACGAATACAGACAATCAGAAACAAGAGCAACAAGTCGAAACACAAACATACCCGAAAAACTGGCGGATTAAAATCCTTTTTATTCCGCCAGTTTCTCTCCCCCTCATCCCCCCATCAAACGTTACAGATAAGCAGTTCAAATAAACTGTGAAGATGAAAAGTCCTGTGAGCGCAAGATACTTTGCTAAGTTGGTCAATATTCAATCATATCCAAGATGGAAAATGTCTATGCATCATGACGTCGTACCGGTTATACTTTTTGCGAACATGAATCACGCGTTAGCGGTTAGTTGCTCATAGCTGACACGCAGTGATCAGAAATTTCCGTGCCAAAGGCATGAGTAAAGACTTGGGAGGGTGGGGGGGGGGACGAACGAGTGGCGCAGAAGGAAGGACGCGAGATTTTGGGCTGACGATTGGCTGAGTAGCCGAAGAAATTTTCCACTTTTTTGCCGACCAAAATTTCTGACGACCTTTTTGTTTAGTCATCCGGCCGAAATATCCACGAAAAATACCAATTTTCCCGCAAAAAGTTGATGACCTCTTTTTAGTGGTAACACTCAACGATTGGGGGACGAATACATTCCCCCCAACACAATCATTGAGGGGACCGTCAACACTCCTGTCCCTTCTAAGTCTCCGTCCTTGGCCAAAGGGCTATATATTAAACATTCTGATAAAGATCGGTGTAGTGCAATAGAGTATAGTGTGTGCTTTTTGACAGCTGCTGAAAATGTCGAGCATAATTTGTGTGGACAGTGCAACGTGTAGGCCTAGCATTAAGTTTTTAAGGTTTAGTTCAGCTCAATTGTATAGGCGTATATATACGCGCAATTTTATTCTAATGCCTCAAATCTTCCCCGTTGAAGTGGCCTACAATTCGACAGGTTTAGGAAAGTGTGTGATTCAAATAGGCTAGTAAGTATGTAATGTATGTATGTCACTATGTACATGTACGTATGTAAGTATTATATATTTATACTAATTATGCTTTTGTATATAATGTTATGGACTTATGTAGTGTCTTACAATAACCCATGGCACGTGGTATACGGGTCTAAAAGCGTCGGCTTATGAGACATTGACAGACATGCAGACTAGTAGAGAGAGACACAGAAAGAGAAACAGAGAGACAGAGAGAGACAAAGAGAGAGATAGAGATAGAGATAAAGATAGATAGATAGAGAGAGAGAGAGAGAGAGAGAGAGAGAGAGAGAGAGAGAGAGAGTGAGTGTATGTGAGATACATGTATACAAAGACTATATTAAGAGTTAGTGAGTG
>OX243812.1:52872092-52919592 GCA_945859605.1 Lumbricus rubellus | reverse complement strand
TCAATCTTCCGACAGGATATGAGATCGTGGTCGTCAGCAGCGTGTCTTCGTCGACATTCTTCTTTTGTCCAGGTTGGTTGGTTGGTTGGTTGGTTGGTTGGTTGATTGGTTGGTTGGTTGGTTGGTTGATTGGTTGGTTGGTTGGTTGGTTGATTGGTTGGTTGGTTGGTTGGTTGATTGGTTGGTTGGTTGGTTGGTTGGTTGGTTGATTGGTTGGTTGGTTGGTTGGTTGGTTGATTGGTTGGTTGGTTGGTTGGTTGGTTGGTTGATTGGTTGGTTGGTTGGTTGGTTGGTTGATTGGTTGGTTGGTTGGTTGGTTGGTTGTTGAAGAAGTCAAGTCAAGACTTCAGCTGTTACGTCGTCGTGTCCCAAGTTGATTAGGATTTGCTTCGTCAATCCCACACTGAAAGCCGTCCATTTCAATCCATGTCTGTCTGTGTCTGTCTATGTCTGTGTCTGTGTCTGTCTGTCTGTGTATGTCTGTCTGTGTCTGCCTGTGTATGTCTGTGTCTGTGTGTCTGTCTATGTATATATATTTATCTGTCTGCTTTTCTTTGTCTCTGCCTGCCTGTCTCTGTCTCTGTTTATGTCTCTGTCTGTCTCTGTCTGTGTATACTCAAATCCCACTATCTCCTTTATTTTTCATCATATTTCCTAATAATTACTGTTGAACATGTAAGTCCAATCTTCAAGTTTCTGAAGGAGGAGCTACTTAAGCCTTTAATGCCGAGATGGTAGTAAATGGTATGGGAAATCCTATACCCTCCGGCATTAAAGGAAATTAAATGCTCCCACTTAAAATCTTAACTCGTACTATTTACTTTATTATACATGGAAACGATGTTTCCTGATAATTTTTCAACATGTGCAATTTACATGTAAGTCCAGTCTTCAAGTTTCTGAAGGAGGAGCTACTTAGCTAAATGCTCCATCCAGTCAACATGATCTTCCTCGGGATATGATGTATCTCATTTCGATACATGGTTCAACGAAAATTATCTTCCTCCTTACAAAACAACAGAGACTTCTTTCTCATCGGTCCACAGCGTGAAAGAACTGTCAACTGTTTTTCGTCTACGGCCAAGAGGTTTGTCATCGTTGGACCGTGCCTAACTTGGACGAAGGCCACCACCGAGAGAGAGGAGGAGGATTGTGAGGAGGAGGAGGAAGAGAAGGTGAAGGAAGAGGAAGAGGAGGAAGAAGAGGAGAAGTAGGAGGAGGCCGATATCGCCAGCGGAGCGCGCATGGATACGGCCAAGGAGAGCCGGTGATTCGGTCACTCCGTCAACAAACACATCTGATCCCGCCGAGCGATTTACATGTATACGTTAGGATATGGCAATGGTTTGCCGAGTCCATCGTAGGGGGCCCTGAAGGTCCACTGGGGCCGTAGACCGGAATCTGTCTTGATCGGGGGTCGCAATAATGTGGTCCGGACGGTCAGCGGGGCCGCGTTGAATGTCGATGATTCCGCGAGGAAAGAGGGAGAGAGGGAGGGATGGATGGATGGGTGGATGGGTGGATGGGTGGAGAGGGAGGGAGAGAGGGAGGGATGGATGGATGGGTGGAGAGGGAGGGAGAGAGGGAGGAATGGATGGATGGATGGGTGGAGAGGGAGGGAGAGAGGGATGGATGGATGGATGGATGGATGGGTGGAGAGGGAGGGAGAGATGGAGGGATGGATGGATGGATGGGTGGAGAGGGAGGGAGAGAGGGAGGGATGGATGGATAGGTGGAGAGGGAGGGAGAGAGGGAGGGATGGATGGATGGGTGGATGGGTGGATGGGTGGAGAGGGAGGGAGAGAGGGAGGGATGGATGGATGGGTGGAGAGGGAGGGAGAGAGGGAGGAATGGATGGATGGATGGGTGGAGAGGGAGGGAGAGAGGGATGGATGGATGGATGGATGGATGGGTGGAGAGGGAGGGAGAGATGGAGGGATGGATGGATGGATGGGTGGAGAGGGAGGGAGAGAGGGAGGGATGGATGGATAGGTGGAGAGGGAGGGAGAGAGGGAGGGATGGATGGATGGGTGGAGAGGGAGGGAGAGAGGGAGGGAGGGATGGATGGATGGGTGGGTGGAGAGGGAGGGAGAGAGGGAGGGATGGATAGATGGGTGGAGAGGGAGGGATGGAGGGATGGAGGTAGTGTCGATGGCTTCTTCTTGCGAGAGAGATAAGGTGGTTACTATGATGGTTGTGGTGCATGGTGTAGATTTAAACTGACTGCATATGATCAGATCACGATTTGAATATACAGGTCATTAATATCGGACAATGATCGATGAATGGGTCTGCATGAGTGTGCATATACATAATGTATGTATATATATGTTATATATATATATGTAATATATATGCGATTATATACAGTATATAATGTATATAATATGCATAATATATATGTGATATATATGCGATTATATACAGTATATAATGTATATAATATGCATAATATATATGTGATATATATAGGCCTACAGGGTGGCGCAAAATAAACCGGACTATAGTATTTGGTTTTGCAATTGCATCGCTTGAATAATCAAAGTAATTATCGCCTTAAAACTATCGTTAGACAGAAATGACACAGAAAAATAACATTGGTTTGGCATTTAATATAACATTGAATGAACTGTAAAATTTCAGAATTTTCTGAATGCGTAAGAAATTTCAGTCAAAGTGATGTTCAATATGTCCTCCGTTTGCTGCGATAGCCAATGATAATCGCTTGCGAAACTGTCCAATAGCCCGGTTGATAGTGTCCTCGCTGATTTCGTCCCAGCATGCGGTCAATTTTCTGGTTCAATAAAGTCTACATTAAGGATTACTGCCAGACATAATGAGACATTATAGTGACAATTGTCTGGTGACAATTTCACTTTCCAGCAGGATGGAGCACCTGCTCATCGTTCACGACAAACAGTTGCTTTTCTCACTGCTCACGTTCCAGACTTTATTTGAACCAGAAAAATTGCCACCGAACAGTCCGGACTTGAATCCCGTATACTTTTCGATCTGGGGAATGCTTCAGCAGCTTGTCTACATGCAGAGAATTCGAGATATTGAACATTTGAATGAAGTTCTGACCGCATGCTGGGACGAAATCAGCGAGGACAAAACTTATAGTCCGGTTTATTTTGCGCCACCCTGTATGTGCATATACACCGTGAGTCAAAAAAGTAAGCCAAATTGTTTTTCATATATCTCTAATGCCTGATAACATATCACGCTAAAATTTTCCAAATATTTAGAGAATTGGACCACGAATATGATTCCAAAATTTCATGAGATAAAGTTGAACGGATAAAAAGATATGAATCTTTAAACTTCATATGCCGAAATTGCCGTTTACAAGCAATTTTCTGTCAGATTCAGTAAAATGTAAGTCAAACTTTTTCTCATATCTCTAATGCCTGATGATCAGTCATTCTAAAGTTTTCCAGATATGTAGATAATTGAACTAGCAATATGACCCCAACCGTATGATTTGATTATTTAATTAAATAAGATGCTCAAAATGTCATCCTTCAGCTTGCACGCAAGCCTTGAGGCGCAGGCGCCATTAGGCAACAGCATCGTCGATTATCATCTGGTCCAGGCCATCCCACACTTCCAACAAGCGTTGCTTCAGATCGTTTATATCATGGATTGTTGTCTGGTAGACTCGGTCTTTCATTATGCACGCTTCACACTTTATATTCCGTAAAATTTTACTCCAGGATCACTGAAGACCAAAATTGGGAATTATCAGGCATCAAAACTGCAGCGAACACCATAACAGATTTGCTGAAAACTGAAATTTCGGAGATGAAGTTCAAATATTCATATCTTTCTATCCGTTCAAATTTATTACATGATATTTTGGAATCCTATTCTAGGTTCAATTATCTAAATATCTGGAAAGTTTTAGTATGATTAATTAGCTGGCATTGGAGATATAATAAAAACAGTTTAGCTTACTTTTTATTGAATCTGACAAAAAAATTGCTTGTAAACGGCAATTTCGGCATATGAAGTTTACAGATTCATATCTTTTCATCCGTTCAATTTTATCCCATGAAATTTTGGAATCATATTCTTGGTCCAATTCTCTAAATATTTGGAAAATTTTAGCGTGATATGTTATCAGGCATTAGAGATATATGAAAAACAATTTGGCTTACTTTTTTTGACTCACGGTGTATGTATGCGCTGTATATGTTATTGCTTGTGTGCGTGGGTGGGTGAGCGGTCTTGCATGCATATATAAATATATATATATATATATAAATATATATATATATGTGTAGTTGTGTACGTCAGTGGGTGTGCCTGTGTGTGTGTGTGTGTGTGTGTGTGTGTGTGTGGATGTTGTGATGTGGTGGATGTATGTAGGCGTGTGCGTCCGATGCATGAACTGCTGTGATTGTCATAGACTGACCATAGTGACCACACGCATGGGACGACTGCATCGCTTGACCAATGACCATGAATGGACGAAAAGAGGAGGAGAGAAAGGGGTTGGAGGCGGTAGAGGTGGAAGAGGAGGACGAGAGAGATGAGGAGGCATAGGAGGAGTAGGAGTGTGAGGAGGAGTAGAGGAGGAGGAGTTAGAGGAGGGAGAGGAGAAGGAGGAGGAACGAGAGGTGGAGGCGGGAGAGGTGGAAGAGGAGGAGGCGGATGAAAACAGAGCGTTCGATCAATAAGATCAAAGACGGTTTGAGGCAATTGACGGAGCTTTCCATCTCTTCTTATGATTCTCTCGTCAATATCGGTGACGATAGAAACACGACGGGTAAAAGTAGAAACATTTGTTACCGTCATATCTTCATCGTCATCAGCACGAATTATGACATCATCGTCGTCGTCATCATCATCATCATCATCATCGTCATCATCGTCGTCGTCATTGTCATAATCGTCGTCGTCATCACCATCATCATTGTCGTCATCGTCATCGTCATCATCATCATCATCATCATCATCATCATCATTATCGCCATCGTCATCGTCATCATCATCATCATCATCATTATCTAAACATAGCGCCATATAAGTCATAATTTACAATGGCCATTGTTGTTTTCTTACCATTTCCTTGAGAATGCGTTTTTCCATCACGTCGCACGGTAGAATTTCCTTCGGTCTCACGCTTCCACCGATTCTATTTTCGTTGCTTCCACTTCCTTCATCATTCCGGCAATTTCCGTTTTCCATTCTGCATCTCGTGCGTTGTTCGCTGCAGCAAAGCGTACGATACGAAAAGACGTTTCTGTTGTAGAGGTCATCCTTCCTCGATGCAGACGGCTTTTCCGGGCTACCATGAACATCGTCCTCGTCCTCCAGCTGCTGTTCCTCTTCCTCCTCGGCTCCTTCCAGCTGGTGACATCGTCGTGTCCGTGGTCTTCCACGTCCTTCCTCGTCGTGGCGAAGGGAGGTACAGTGAGGCAGGCGCAGAGGTCGAAACCCAGGAACATCCGCCTGGATTCCACTGTCGTTTGAATCCGGTGAATACGCCTCCTGGCTGATAATTACATTGCATCATAGTAATTTAAATAATTGCATTACATTACATTGCACGTTTATTCGCTGTGAATTGACCTTATTAACACAAATCGTGATGCAATGCAAAGCAATTCGCATGTTGTCAATGTGATAAGCAATTCGCATGTTGTCAATGTGATAAGCAATTCGCATGTTGTCAATGTGATAAGCAATTCGCATGTTGTCAATGTGATAAGCAATTCGCATGTTGTCAATGTGATAAGCAATTCGCATGTTGTCAATGTGATAGGCAATTCGCATGTTGTCAATGTGATAAGCAATTCGCATGTTGTCAATGTGATAAGCAATTCGCATGTTGTCAATGTGATAGGCAATTCGCATGTTGTCAATGTGATAAGCAATTCGCATGTTGTCAATGTGATAAGCAATTCGCATGTTGTCAATGTGATAAGCAATTCGCATGTTGTCAATGTGATAAGCAATTCGCATGTTGTCAATGTGATAAGCAATTCGCATGTTGTCAATGTGATAAGCAATTCGCATGTTGTCAATGTGATAAGCAATTCGCATGTTGTCAATGTGATAAGCAATTCGCATGTTGTCAATGTGATAAGCAATTCGCATGTTGTCAATGTGATAAGCAATTCGCATGTTGTCAATGTGATAAGCAATTCGCATGTTGTCAATGTGATAAGCAATTCGCATGTTGTCAATGTGATAAGCAATTCGCATGTTGTCAATGTGATAAGCAATTCGCATGTTGTCAATGTGATAAGCAATTCGCATGTTGTCAATGTGATAAGCAATTCGCATGTTGTCAATGTGATAAGCAATTCGCATGTTGTCAATGTGATAAGCAATTCGCATGTTGTCAATGTGATAAGCAATTCGCATGTTGTCAATGTGATAGGCAATTCGCATGTTGTCAATGTGATAGGCAATTCGCATGTTGTCAATGTGATACACGTGCGTTGCAATTTACATTATACACTCCACAGTGTGTGATAAGCTTATAAAACATTATGTCAAACTTCATAGTGTATGTAATTATAGGCCTACATGTACGTTTGAATAATACATACAACTCATGCGTTTTATGTAGCAAGTTATACAAGAGTTGTGCATAAATATACATTTGCAAATGCCTTAAATAAGATGAATCTGTCTTTAGCTCATAATATTATTTTAGAAAATGTTATAACTTCATAATTTGCTGTTTGCGCATGCGCATCTACATGAATGGAGAAATGCGGATCCATAACTCGGATCGTTACGCACACGGAGATGAAGTAAGTAAATAATAATGACTAGTTGACATTGCTTAATGTGGTCAATGGTTTGTGATCTGACCTGCCGTAGTATCCCTTGGGCGATGTGGACAACGAGGAATATGAATGTCTTGGCTGATGTCTGCCACCGTACTCCTCCATCTTCCTCGTCTGACCTTGACCCTTGCTGCTGCCACTCTGGTCGTCATCCTCTTCCAGGTCCACCGCCGGGCGATGGTAGTCTTCCGGTGGACTGATCACCTCTCCTTGACCTGGACTCGTTCCGGCGCCGGAGTCCTCCGTCGGGTAACAGCTCTCCTCCTCCTCCTCGCTGTCCGGAAAGCTGGTTGCTGAGGATGACGAGGTGGTGGCGTCTCGTCGTTCCAACGCCTTCGCTCCATCACCTGGAAAAGATTCGGATGAGTCCTCGACGACGGAGGACACATCGCCTCCACTCCCAACTGGAATGATGGTCTCGAATGGATCGCTGTCTGACTGGGACGGGGGCAGGGGCGGAAGTCCGGTGGTGGTGGTGGTGGAGGAGGGTTGGACGGTGGATCGCTGGTCGAAGGTGGAGTGGAGTGACGGAGGAGGGATGGAAGAGGTGGAGATGGTGGTGGAAGGTGGTAAGCTGTCGTCGATTGTTGTGGCAATGTCGGATTGATCGATTATGCAGCTGAATGGAAAATCACTTCTGCTATGACACTTGGACGACGATGCATTGTCTGAAATGGAAGCATTGTCTTAAATGGCAGCATTGTCTGAAATGGAAAAAACACCAAGGACGAAAAACAATTAAAAAATTTATCATGATATCAACTGTATGCTCATTGCCAAACCGCCATATTGACCTTGATCACCTTGACCTACTCACCTTGGCCTAATTATTTTGACCTTGACCTTTGACATGATGACTCAATTGCATTCAACATTGAGCGCAATTGAGGTTTGAACCATCAGTTAGCCCACAACGGCCATACATGAACAATAATAGTAGAAGCAACAACAGCAACCGTAACAGTGAAAACAATAATATAACAAAAATAATAACAAAAATAACAATAATAACGATCATAATAACCACGACACTAATAATAATAGGCCTAATGAATAACAACACTTAAAATAATAGTAAATAAAATAAAAATAGAAATGGCAATATTGATAATAGCAATAAGAATAGCAAAAGCAATTTTCATATTGATAATGACAATAGGCGTAATTACAGTAACAAGGAAAAAAGAATAGCATTAATAATAATAATTAGACGGCTGATATAATAGTACCGTAGAGAGTAACCGAGGCCGAATAAGAGTCCGATGCACACGAGTCTGTAGTAGGTGCATTGTAATGTAATGTAACGTATTGCGATGCTACTTTGTGTGAATATAAATCCTACTGTAGCTGTAATGGAACTATAATGTGCCATAGATATCAGTGGAATGATCCAACGGTTAGGCTACCTTATTTTACGCTGCGCTGTATTCCACTTCATTTATTAACAGTCACAAGCACGGCTTCCACAAGTTTCCATTTTCCTGGTCACTGACTTACTTACTCGCTTGTCCGGCCAGTGGAAATTATTTAGCGCAAGAATAATGATCTCGATAACAGGTCGATTGGAATGTTTTGAGTGTCGTTATGAGAGAAGACGAGGAGCGAGGCAAGCAGACAGCTGCAGGCACGCAGAGAGGCAGAGGATGATAAGGAAGAAGACGAAGATTAATGGAGGTATAATAAAAGCAAGATTAACTATGGCAAGAAATAAAGGAATTTGAAGGTGGGAGATGGAGGAAGGAAGGAAGGCAGAGCGAAACAGGGAAGAAGAGAGGTATAGGGAGAGGAGGAGACGATGGCATACGACAGAGGAAGGGAGAGGGTCAAGGAAGAAGACACTCCGATCGGGTAACGGAGATTGAGAGGTGTATATAGACAGAGATACCTGGCAAAAAAAGAGAGAGAGAGACAGCGAGATGGATGGATGGATGGATGGATGCATGGCTGGCTAGCTGGATGAATGAATGTATGGATGAATGGATGGATAAATAAATGAATGGATAGATGAATGGATTGATGGATGAATAAGTGGATGGATGGATGAATGGATGGATGGATTGTTGGATGGATGAATTAATGGACCGACAGACGGACAGGCGGGCAGACAGACAGACAGTTAGATTAGAAAGACAGACAGACACATAGACTGACTGACCGACTAATTGACTGACTGATTGATTGATCGATTGATTGCTTCATTGATTGAATAGATTGAATGGATTGAATAGATAAATAGATAGATAGAATGTAGCGAAGGCATGGAGGGAAGAAGAAAAGACGGCATTTGAATGAGGCAGGTATATACGGTGGGAGGGATGGAAGAGGGAGGGGATGGAGGGCACAGGGAGGAAAGGGAAGGAAGAAGGGAGAAAGGGAAGGAGGAGAGAGGGGAGAGAGGGGCGGGATGGCAGGTTGGACCCGAATGACTCCCAAGACTCAGCGATGACAAAGACGACGACGGCGATAAAGGAAGACATACATACACGCAGCAACGGAAACGGCGACCTATTATATTCAACGATGCGATTGAGATACATGTACATATATATGAATGTACACGACGTATAGACATACTATGTATTTATGTATGCTAAAATATTTATTATATACAGTAGTCTATTACGCACATTGTATATGTCTGCGTGTATCAGCGTGTATATAAATACATATATCATATACAAATGTACACGGTGCTCCGATGAAAAGTAGATTCCAACAAAAAGTGTCATTATTCGGTCAAAACTTTTAGTATTTGCCTTAACAACAGCAACAGTAGCCATATCACCAACTAATCCTAATGCCGTTTAGAAATATCGGTGAGTTTGTCAAGTTTATAGCGTTTGAGATTCAGCACCGAAATTTTGTTAATTTCTAACATACAAAAGCTGAAAGGAAGTGAAGTCCATCTAGAGCTGGTGCCCAAAATGTCCTTCTTGTTCACGGACACATGACCGTGTGGCTTCACTCTCAGCTCGTATACAATTCAAAGTTGTGTTTTAGTCCTCAAGTCTCAATTGGGTCTTGCCCCGAAGTATCTCTGTGATCTTATACTTCGCCAGTATACCTTCTGCCACTTCGCTTCGTCCTCTTAGGTCCTCTGATCGCCTTGACCTCTTTGTCCCCCGAGTCAGAACCGCCATGGCTCAATCCAGATCATTTGCTTGCATTGGACCCTCCCTTTGGAATGGGCTTCCCTCATCAGTTCGCTCTGCCATCCTCTCTGGTAGAGTATCCTCGTTTTTCTCTCGTCTCAAAACTTGCCTTTTCTTTCGGGGTTGCACGCACTGGAGCGCTTCTGAAGCGCTTTAAAAATGGTCACATACAATACAATACAAGGCACACACATATAGTGCAATACAATACAATGCAATACAATACAATGCACACACACACATATATAGAGCAATGCATGCAAAGCTACATTTTATGGAGTTGATAGATCTATAATTAATATGTCGAAATTTTGAGATTGCGATTGCGATTACATCTGAAGTCCTACCAGGTGATATTACTGCAGAGCCGAAAGCACTTATACATCAGAAGACATTATTTTTATATCCTATAAAAATACGTTTAACTATAATACAACTATACAATCGTATGCATACTGTATTTCTGGGGACATGAGAACAGATGTCGCTAATATACATGTATATAAATCGTCCAATCTCTATGGAACCAATAAATCATCAGTGCATGTATGTACATGTATGCGTGTGTTTGTGCAATTAATTGCTCCGTTATGTAGAGCAATAAATCTTTGTTTATTTCGATGTAGGCCAATGCATGTGTATACTTGTATGAGCGGATGGATATATAAAATATATACATATACAGGGTGCGCCAAAAAAAGACCCCCCCTAGGTTTTTTGCCAATATTTTTGCCAAAAGTAAGAATTTTGAAATGAAATTTTACAGGCTTATAGACAATTCATATTTACATATGATGGCAAGATTTCATCAAAATATTTCAAACAGAACAAAAGTTATGCCACTTCTTGAGAGGTCATCCACCGTTTTTTGACAATTCAAAAACAAAACGCAACAAAAATCAGAGTTTTTGTCAATATCTTAGCCAAAAGTAAGAATTTTGAAATGAAATTTCACAGTCTTATAGCCAATTCATATTTACACATGATGGCAAAATTGTGTAAAAATATCTCAAACACAACGAAAGTTATGCTACTTTTAGTGAGGCCACCCACCGTTTTTGACGATTCAGAAACGAAACGCAACAAAAAGTAGCAAAAACACGATTTTAATAAGTCCCATCTCAAATAACTGTTGTCAAATGAACTTTGTGTGCCTCACAACTTATTGTCAATGTGCCCACCACCAGTGCCAACACTTCTTTTGAGTCTCTTTGCAAAGTTCTTGATGGACCCGTTGATTAATCTGACAAATTCCTTATTATTCCTTATTCACCAATTTGAGCGTCATCTTGCTAAGTGACTTCTCAGTGACGTGCAGCTACGCTGGAACCCTGTTTCTTTTTTAAATAGTAATAATAATGATCAGCTGGCAATATGAAGCCTATTTGATAACAATTGTTTGAGATGAGACAGAAAAAATAGTGTTTTTGCTACTATTTTGCTGCGTTACGTCTTTAAATTGTCAAAAACGGGGGGTGGCTTCACTAAAAGTGGTATAACTTTTGTTCTGCTTAAAATATTTTGATGAAATCTGGTCATCGTATGTACCTATGAATTGTCGTTAAGCCTGTAAAATTTCAGTTCGATATTCTTACTTTTGACCAAGATATTGGCCTCAATAATTGAATTGATTTTTTAAAACGTTTTGTTGCGTCGGGTTTTTGAATAGTCAAAAAACGGTGGGTGGCTTCACTAAAAATGGCGTAACTTTTATTCCGTTTGCAATATTGTAATGAAATCTGGCCATAATGTGTAAATATGAATTGTCTTTAAGACTGTAAAATTTCAATTTGAAATTCTCACTTTTGGTCAAGATATTGGCAAAAATCTTAGGGGGGGGGTCTTTTTTTGGCGCACCCTGTACATGTATGCAATTGAAGTGATTCTTTCTAGGTCACGGCGCATGTCCCGCCTGTCCTTGAGTCGAGAATTCGTCCGAACTGGTTATTCATCTTCCTTGTTCTTTCCAGTCTAACGCACGATCTGCGTCCTCTCCATCTCTTCTTCTTCTTCTTCTTCTGATGCTGCTGCTGCTGCTGCTGCTGATGCGGCTGGCCTCCATTCGCTTCTGTCTCAGCAGCTTTCTTTTAATGATGACTGGCGTTTCTTCCGCGTAACTTCTCGACCATACATTACATGTATATATACATGTAGATATGTACATGTATTATACGGGTCGTATATAATTATCCAAGGTATGTCACGAGCGGAGACGACGACAGACAGCAGAGAAATAAAACGGATCGCCACACGCACGCACACATACACGCACGGTTCAGACGAAGAAAAAACGACTGGGTAAAAACAGCAAAGATGAAGAGTGAATAATTATTAGGAAGACAGCTGAAGACATACACACGCATATGCTATTATGCACACATACATACATACATACATACATACATACATACATACATACATACATACATACATACATACATACATACATACATACATACATACATACATACATACATACATACATACATACATACATACATACATACATACATACATACATACATACATACATACATACATACATACATACATACATACATACATACATACATACATACATACATACATACATACATACATACATACATACATACATACATACATACATACATACATACATACATACATACATACATAGGGCCTACATACATACATAATACATACATGCATACATACATACATTACATACATACATACATGCATACATACATACATACATACATACATACATACATACATACATACATACATACATACATACATACATACATACATACATACATAAATACATACATAAACGCACACACACACATAAGTAAATTTAAATATATATATATAATTATATATATATATAATTATGCACACATACATAAAATCTCAGAGAGAGACAGACAGACAGAGTGCAGATAGAGGATGGGATAGAGAGTATAGAGACAGACAGACATGTACAGACAGACAGACAGACATACAGACAGATACAGACATACATACGGACAGACAGACAGAAACAGAGAATCAGACACAGGGACAGACACAGTATTTCTTGGTTACTGAACTCGATTTCTACATGCCTTATAAATTTATAATTATACATACATATGCCATGCTCGTGTGTCGCATGACCCACAAATAGCTTAATCTACAATTCTACATCATGTAACATAACCCACAATAGCTTAATCTACATCATGTAACATTGTACGGCGACACAACGAAGTAACGAAATACATTGAGAATAATCGACGACCGAGTAAACATCGGTGATCATCGGTTCAAGTCCGATACAAATTAAACGATGCTTATGTATGTGTCGTCGAAGAAGCAGAGAACGTTTATGGGTGGAAATGAGAAAGAATGCGATCGCACGAAGTTGTTACAGCAAGCCTCAGTGGAAGAAGGTCGGAGGACATGACTGCAGTCGTGACTTTAGTGAGAGGGTTAATGACGAGGATGCATGCCTGTCACGACGGTCGTAACTCTCGTAACAGACGCAAATGCGAAGAACATGAAGAGAAATGAACGGTGGTAGAAGAGTGTTGATTGAGCGGACGGACGGACGGAGACAAAGAGAGACAGAGGCAGCGACATGGAGAGACACGAGCAGAGGCAAACGACAAAAACTGAGAGTTCGAGGGAGAGAGACGTAAGGATATAGACAGAAGGGCCTATATGGGAAGAGAACACACACACACGCGAGTAGAACGGGGAGAAGGCAATTGACTCATTTGACCTATACGGCCTTCACTTCCGCCCATTTGACCTATACAGCCTTCACTTTCGTCCATTTGACCAATACCAGCCTAAAAAACTGAGTGCCCGCGCAGTTTAGCCAATACTATGCTTACTTTTTCATATTCATGGAATATCCAACTCGGCTTAAAGACGAGATATCCCAATAAAAATGGACTACTCGAAGAAAACTACTATTGAATTACGAAAAATCGCCAAGCAGAGCGGCTTGGTTGGGTGCTCGAGACTGCAGAGAGCGGAGTTGATTGCTGAAATTAACGAACACAACACACCTTCATTGCTCGACGACCCCGCTTACGGCCGCGAATACCACGATGTTTGCCCATGCATGAATACCGTCGTTGATCGCCAACGCAATGGAAACCCATGGGCGTGTGATGCTATTTTGCTCCGCCACCGCGAAACCCGTGAAGAACGCCCATTCGAGTATATCGTCGTTGAGCGTTGGTGCGACTCAGTCCTGTGTAGTGTTATTTTGATCTACGATCGCAAAGAACGCCCATGCGAGACTATCGTCGTTGAGCGTCAACGCAATGTCGGCAAGTCTTCAGTTTCAACCCAAGAATAGTAGAAGGGACTGCAGGTGGGGCAAAAAACCGTAATGTACCAAGAAATAAATACAAGCCTATAATCCAGGCCACATTAAAAGTAGCGTTTACTGTAGACACGATCGTAGCTGCGCCACGATTCTATGCGGCGTAAACACAGCAGACTTTGAGTATGGCAGGCGTATTTTTCTGTGAAACTTTTTCATATGTCTTTGGCAGCCGCCTCGGGAGTCGGCATATGAAAAAACGAAAGCACAAAGTTCATGCAGCCGATTTAATTGGAAGCAGCCGTCTCTTTCTCGCCTCTACTGTAGGCCTATGGACAAACTCACTGCCATTATACATAGGTCTAATCATCATCGTAGACATCATCATCATCAACCCGATTTGTCGTAGTCGTCTCTTCATCATCATCGTAGTCATCATCATCGTAGTCATCATCATCATCATCATCGTAGTCATCATCATCATCATCATCATCATCATCGTAGTCATCATCATCATCATCATCATCATCATCATCATCATCATCATCATCATCATCGTAGTCATCATCGTAGTCATCATCATCATCGTAGTCATCATCATCATCATCATCATCGTAGTCATCATCATCATCATCATCATCATCATCATCATCATCATCATCATCATCGTAGTCATCATCGTAGTCATCATCATCATCGTAGTCATCATCGTAGTCATCATCATCATCGTAGTCATCATCGTAGTCATCATCATCATCATCATCGTAGTCATCATCATCATCATCATCATCATAGTTGTCTCTTCATCATCGTAGTCATCACCACCACCACCACCTCCACCACCACCACCACCTCCACCACCACCACCTCCACCACCACCACCTCCACCACCACCACCACCACCTCCACCACCACCACCACCATCATCATCAACATCATCATTATCATCATCATCATCATCATCATCATCGTCGTTGTCATAGTTGTTGTTATCATCATCATCATCATCATCATCATCATCGTCGTTGTCATAGTTGTTGTTATCATCATCATCATCATCATCGTAGTCGTCGTTGGATGATGCACTAATATGTAGGCTCCGAAATTGACACCAATAAAAATAGTAATATGTCAATGTCATAGTGAAACCAGCAGCAAAAAAGTATCGTCTAATTAATCCCTCACCAAAGTCAATAAAGACCCGCTGTGTTTATGGCGCCGTTCACACACCCATCCAGTCATCCAGGCACTCACCCACTCATCCTGCCATCTATCCATCCATCCTGTCATCTATCCATCCATCTTACCATCCACCCGCTTTCTGTTTGTATAGTCTGTCCTCGATGCTTTTGAAATAAAAAACACAACGCGTTGCCTGTATGAATTTCGTTCTGAAACAGGCAACCATCGAACGTTCGGCTGCTGTTTCAGAACGTGAATAATATAATAGGCCTAGACATCTAGCGGCCGACAGTGTTATAATCATCTTCGTTGGAGACCGGATCTGCGAACTATTTAGCCTATATGAATCATTAACATCGAGGCATCAGAACAAGCGATCATCGTGAAAGTGTAGGCTGGGCCTATGCGTTGGTGCTAAGTGAAACAAGCGGTTTCCGGATAATTCGTGAATAGTCTATGAATCTGTCTCTGTTGATGTAAAGTGAAACAAGCGGTTTTCCGACAATTCGTGATGATGAATGTAGGCCTATGCGACACCAAGTAAGTGATTTTTTTTTCGTTTTCTCGCATTCGTGAATGTCTCCGCAAGCGATTTATTTCAGCATCACGCGGCTGTGAATGTGTCTGAGTATTGAAATTTAGGATTTCCCATCAGATCTATTTCGCAGTTACTCCCACGTATGACGTCATATCTATATAATAACTAGGTGAGACCTAGAGATTTCGTGTCACACTTTTAGTTTTCGTGTCCCATGCGTGACACTTCAGTCACATAGCGTGACCCAATTCTGGTTGTTTTGCATTTGGTTGGGTTTTAAAATTTCAACGATCGCAGCGCGACCAAATCCTGGCTGTTTTATATTTGGTCAGGTTTTAAATTTTTTTTCAAACACGACATATTTTTTCAAAATCGTCTCACAATGTCAACAAGTCTTCATTTTCAACCCAAGAATTAAACTAGTCTGGGTAACCTAGCCATTTTACGAGTGATTTCTTTCCACGTTTTCTGATAATCTTTTCGATTCTAAATATTTCTTGAGTCGTTTTCTGTAGCTCCTGTTCATAGAATGAGCCTTGTATTTCCTCAGAATTAGAATCAGTAATCTTGTAAGTTGGTGGATCCGTATATTGAACCTGAGATACTACAAAGACTTCCTCCACCCATCTACTCGTATATCCTTTTTCAAAAATATTCTTCTTCCTAGTTATTCTAACTCGATCGCCGATTGAAAACTTTGGCATAATAGGCTCTGAAATCTCATCGCCGTATAAATTCATAAATACAGTCTTTTCGTTCGCTTTAAAACTAGCCTTCGCGGGAGTCATTTTAATGGAAGAATGCCTCGTTTCATTATAATTACTAACCATTTCGTCTAATACATCGATATATCTTCTAGTTGAATTAGCCGTAAAGTACTTGAACATTTTATCTTTCATCGAACGCACCCATCTTTCTACGATACAACTTTTTTCCTCGTTCTCGGTAGAGTACAACTCGACTAAATTCTTTACATTTTTGTTATAAAATTCTTTCCCTTTGTCTACCCAAACTTTCGATGGCTGTCGGCCGCCCCTGAGTATCTTCATGAACCCGTCGGCTGTAGACTTCCCACTCTTGTCATGTAATGGTACTATCCATCCGTATTTCGAAAACACATCTATAACGGTCAATAGATATTTCACACCATCATTATCTTTGGCGACGGCTTGCATATCGATTAGATCAGCCGCCCAAATCTGATCAATCCCGCCAACATAGACCCGCCTCTTTCTAAAATGTCTTACTACTGGTTTGTGTAATTCATTCGCTAATTGATTAGTCCATTTCAGGTCCTGCTGTAATTTTAGGCTTTTTTTAAACCCAAACCTAGGCTTGTTTTAGCTGACAAGATGGGTTTGACTATCGCCCTCTCTACGCGTTCCCGCAGACTTGGATTAGGTATATTATTCAACTGGTTTATCATTGCTCTATCAGCGACATTCCTAGAAGCCGTATCAGTGTGTTGATTGTATGCCAGGTCGTGAATATATGCCGCGCTATCTACCCTGTTTATAGGTTTGCTCCAATCTTTGGGGGTTTCGTTGGGATTCAGACGCAAATCTAGTCTAGTACCGGGACCAGTAAACTGATGGCCTGGCAAATGTAACTCGCCCGGAAATTTAGCCCAAGGTAATTTAATGTTGCTGGTGGCAGCGTTCAATGAACCTACTAGATCTCCGCCTTGCACAATAGCAGACGCCTTCACGAATTGAGTTTTTGTTTTCCCGCATACGACGCAAACACCTCTACGCAACGATCTCCCATTATTAGTCACGACGTTCCGCACATCTGTCGTCTCGGTCTGTTTTTTACATTTTACGCAATACATTTCGTTTTTAATAATATATATTTTTAAAATGGAGATTAGAGATATGAGTTGGGGCACAGCGCTCTCGAAAAGATTCAATAATCCTTTGTTACCCAAAAGCATACGCGGTTTGATAGTTGGGAAATCGGCGTGTGGAAAAACAACGCTTCTTCTCAATCTTTTACTCAGGCCAGACTGGTTGGATTATAATAACTTGCAGGTATTCGGTACTTCTCTGTTTCAACCGGAATATCGTATTATTAAAAAAGCATACGAAGAAAAATTACCGAAAGAAGCGATCGTTCGGTTGTTCGAGCACCGAGATGAAATCGTGGGCCTAAATGCGTCACCAGACCTTGTTATGGAGGAAATGGCAAAAAACTTGGAAGCTAAATCTGATATAATTGCCAAGTTCTTTGAGAGCGCCGAAGATGTGCCAGACCCAAGAGATTTGAGCGCTGAGAAGAAGAACCTGATGATTTTTGATGATCTTCAATTGGAACGACAAAACAAATGCGAAACGTATTACAATCGGGGGAGGCATAGTAATGTAGATTGTTTTTACCTCGCCCAGAATTATTTCAAATTACCGCGCCAAACAATCAGAGAAAATGCGAACTTTATTTGCCTGTTCAAACAAGACCTGAAAAATTGTAATCATATTTACAACGATCATGTGAGTACAGACATGTCGAAAGATGAATTTAGAAAACTATGCAAAACAGTATGGGAGCAGCCTCATGGATTTGTGGTTTTAGACCTGACTAGCGACAAGTACAATGGTAAATACCGATGCGGACTCGACACATTTTATGTAATCGAGGATCCGCCGGCGTAATATTGTAAAATTGTATAGTAAAAATGGAATCATCGCTTCTCAAACAGATATCGGAAAACACGGAAAAGACGGCCTGTAACACGGAACCAAAAACATCATTTTCCATTTTTCTCAGCGAAAAGAGCACGCGAATCAGAACGAAGTTTAATCCACTACTCGAACTGGAGAAGAATAAGAAATACGAAATGGCCTTAGTTGCCCTCGAGACGTACTATTCTTTTCCAAATATCGATGCGACAAACAACGTCTTCAGGTATTCGCCGAATTCCGGCACAGATTGGGTAAACATTGAAGTTCCAGAGGGTTGCTATGAAATAACGGATATCAACGAATATATACAGAGAGTCATGAAGGGGAATGGACATTTCGACGGAGTAAATGGCGCTTACTGTATATCAATAGCACCAAACACCAATACCCTGAGGTCTGTGGTAAAGATATCAGAAGCAGATTATATGGTTGACTTCACGCCAAAGAATTCGATAGGAAGGGTTCTAGGTTTCAGCAGATGGATCTATTCGGGTGGATACAATGAATCGGAGGACTTGGTAAATATAATGAGTGTAAGCAGCCTGAGAGTGACCAGCGACATTATCGGGTCTTCGTACACTAACGGAACATCGGAAAACGTGATATATTCTTTTTTCCCAAACGTAGGTCCGGGTTACAAGATTATCGAAGTACCGCATAATTTAATATATCTCCCGATTTTGCCGTCTACAATTTCAACGATGGAAACGAGGCTCACAGACCAACACGGGAACCTACTAAATCTTCGAGGCGAAGAATTGGCGATTCGATTTCACATCAGGGAAGTTTGAAAGTTTTTGTAATTTATTAATAAAATGAATCGTTACACGGGCGTAAAAGTTAATATTTCAGAAGCGCAACAAGACAAAATTAAAAGATCCCTTGGCGCGGGAACCGGCGTGAGTATCAAACTATCGCACGATGATTTGAATGGTGAACACGTTTTAGCTCTCACCCAGGCGCAAATCAATAAAATGACAGCGGCCTACCAAAAAGGAACTGGCGTGACTATTAAAATGAGTAAAACGCAATTGGAGAACAACAAGAAAGTCGAAGGTGGTTTCATAGGTGCTATACTTCCGTTTCTAGCGACAGCGGGACGGTTCCTTCTGTCTAATGCGCTACCAAGTTTGGCGATGGGGGCATTGAGTGGTCTAGGCTCCGCGGCAACTACTAAGATTGTGGATAAAATCAGCGGTTCGGGTGTAATGTATGTCAAGAGAGATGACATAGCGTGCAAAATAAGAGCGGCTGGATCTGGTTTGTACTTGTCCCCGTGGCAAAAAGGTAGCTCAATAACGGCATCCGGGTTGTACCTGAAAACAGGGTCGGGCTATGCGAGTGTTGGCGAAGGATTTTTGTTGGGCCCCAACTCTCCGTTTCGAAACATTCCGATTCTTGGCATGATATTATAATCTATTCTATTAAAAAATTTCGAGGCCAATACACAAATTTGGAACTAAACCAACTAGACCGGTAGAGGTTAGAACGCAGCCCGTTTCAGTCTTTTGGAAGATTACGAGCGGTGTTACTCGCGTCCCAGTAAGGCAACTAGGCGGTCTGCGATGGGAGATTTTTGCGCAAAATGATATTACGATACAACCAAAGGCAGCAAATACGCTAAGGCTTGGACTCGGTGTAGAAATGGCGGCGGGTCTTTGCCTCGTTTCCCTCAGACAGAGTATCAAGGAACGACGCTGCAGTTTACTAGACGGAGTGATTTCAGAAGATGTGGTTGATGATATCATAGTTTCCATTCAAAACAACTCCGATTCGGCAGTAACGATAAACGAAGGAGATTCGCTATGCTGTGTAAATTATCAACGGTAAAAAAATATATATTGCTAATAAATAAACGAATGGAATACGAAGGCATCAAACTCTATCCGAACCTAACAAATATAACACCCTCTGCGCCAGAAGGTGAAATACAAACAGCCGCAGGGTCCGCACAAACGTATCGACTTCAAAAGATTAGCGAAATCAAAAAGGAGATCGAGCAAGAACGAGACAAAAGAGCAACGCTGAGTAAAAGTACCATAGAAGTGTAAGCGTAATCGGTGTAGTAGACAACTTCCTCATGGTGGTCACGATGGGGCTCGGAATTTCAGGAATCGGTGTACTAGCCACCATAATTGCGACCCCCATCGCTATTGCTATGGAAGGGACAGCGCTAGGTGCGGGGCTATTGAGTATAATCGGCAGCCGAATCTGTAAAAAGCTCGCCCTGAAGCTCAACACGATCAGCGACCATATTTCAAAAGCCCTCGTGGACGACAACATTTCAGATGAGGAATATTCTCTGATTCTAAGCGAGATTGAAAAATTCAATGGCATGAAAGAAGAAATCAAAAGTAAGTCGAAAGTTGTGATAGACGTAATGGACGAGGAAATGAAACAATCACTCATCGACCGAGGAAGAGAAGAAGTCAGACAGTCCTTTCAAAGCATGTTTGTCAAAAATACCGAATCTGCTCGAAAGACGACTAACGCGAACATGTATGAAATCATGTAGACCTGTAGAGTTTTGTAGACCTATGTCGCTATGTCTGAAAATACGTCTAACTTGTGTTTTTACACATGTCGAAAAACATGCCGAAAAACGCGTCTAGAAACACGTCGAAAAACATTAAATTCTTTATTAAAAATGTCGTTTCTAAAGATAGATGACCCGGCGAAAAGAAATTTCATAGTCGAAGAGTTTCTGAAATCCAAGAAGAATATTCAGCAAAACTTTTTATCGGAGCGATTGGGGGATTCGGGGCTGCAAGTGCAACAAGAATTAACCAAGCTGTACAGGCCTATCGTCGATTTGCAATCCGCAATTTCTAAAGAGCAGAATGTCCTACTATCCGCCATCAAAGAAAACTCGATAGCTACATCAAACGCGCTACAGACGCTACCCGCTTCGTTGAAGGTTCAATTTCCTCAGTATCCCTCGATAGAAGCGTATAGCGACGATCCGACTGAGGATATTAGAACTTTAGAATTAGGAGATGTAGCCACCAAGTACCTTCATCAATACGCCTCTGATAAAAAAAATCGTAGATACGACGTTCGCAATACGATCAAAAAATGGTCAATTCTACATCGGCGACACTCCGATTTCTATTCAAGGAGACGATGTGACGGTTGGAAATAAGACTTACCGCGGAACTCCGGGGCTTTGGGAGTTGTTGACGATGAAACAGCCGAACACGTCGATATACGATAATAATGATAGAGACGATTACGCTGAGATTCTACTCGCGACGGATGCTATCAGACAGCCCAAAAATCCTAACAAACCCAAAGCATCTGCGAGCGCCAAATATAGAGAAATTATCAAACCGATATGGGAAAAGAGAGCTCGTAATGCGGTGGGCAAAGGCGTCGGTGTAATCGTTATACCCGAAGATCCAAACGTATTAGCGAAACAGCTAGAACTACGATTTCAAAGCTTCAAAGCAGGTAATACCGGCGTGAGAAACGAAATCGTGGCGATGTGCGACGAGTTATTGAGGCAAGGAGTGCTGAGTAATGATGCTTACAAAAATATAATGATGACATTATAAAATGCAGGAAAAATGCAGGTCATTAATAGAAGGAAGTATAGGAAACAATACGTTATCGGAGGATCGGGAATATTCGATACAATTTCGGGATTTTTCAAACGACTAGTTACGTCGAACGCCACCAAACAATTAGCAACGACCGCTCTCAACGCGGGTAAAGACGTGGCGAAAGAAATTGGGAAAAAGGCCATCGATGTTGGGAAAACAACCGCAACCGACGCTGGCAAACGATTAGTGGACAAAGCAGTGGCCAAACTGTTTGCGACTCCTGCTCCTACTCCCACCTCCAAGAAAATTACGCCAGAAACTAGACAAATTTTAGAGCGGCTGAGTGGCGTAAGTAGCGTTAGTGGCGTCGGGTCGAGCCCGAATATTAATAATCTGATGATGGGTGATGGTCTGAAGAAGAACGGCGTCATATCGATACAAGATTTAGTACGCTCGCTAAACGGCGCCGGAATGAAGGTCGCGTAAAAAATATTATCGCGTAGTAGTAAAAATGCAATCATCTGATATTCTGAGATTTACCGAACAACCATTGAGCGATGAAAGCGTCGAACGCTACGAATGGTATGAGTATGAGCCGATATCGGGGGCGAATCTAAACACCCCCGGCGAGATTAGAATAAACATCGAACTTCAAGATTTATTTTGTCATCCAGCGGAATCTTACCTGCTGTTCGAGGGTATATTGACGAAGGCGGACAACACCTTCTACGTTAATGCCGATGAAGCAACTCTTACGAATAATGGGCTCATGCATCTTTTCAGCCAAATTTCGTATTCCCTGTCGAATCAGGAAATTGAATCGTTATTTCACCCAGGCCAGGCAACGACGATGCTCGGATTACTCAAGTACCCGAATGATTTTCAACTACCTCAAGGTCTGAATCAGTTGTGGTACAAGGACAGCGGAGCGACGGCTGCTATCGCGAATAATCAAGGTTTCGCCGTGAGACAGTCGTATATAATTCAAAAACCAAATGCCAAAGGTACTTTTAGCTTTGTAGTTCCATTGAAGCATATTTTCGGATTTTGCGATGATTACGACAAGGTTGTTTTTGGTGTGAAACATACGCTAACTCTGGTTCGTAAAGCCGATGATGACGCAATTTTTAGACTCGCTGCCGCAGGTGCGGGGAAAGTTAGGCTGGATAAAATCTCATGGTTCATGCCGCACGTTATTCCCGCGGATATGGAGAAGATGCAATTGTACAAAACGATCGAATCGAAAGCGTCGTTGCCAGTTGCGTACAGAGCCCGTCAATGCGATACCACATCCGTCGCACAGTCGACTAATTTTAGCTGGAGACTTAGCGTCAAGACATTACCCGAGAAACCTAGGTACATCATCTTGGGTTTTCAAACCGACAAAAGCGGCAATCAAGAACACAATCCATCCGTTTTCAATCATTGCGATCTCAAAAACATGTTCGTGATGATGAACCAGGACCGATATCCAGTTGTCGACTATAATCTATCATTTCCGAATCAACAATTTTCGCGGGTGTACCGAGCAGCAGCCGCGTTCAGTGAAAAATACTATGGAATGGACGAACTAACGACGCAAAGCAATATCACACCCTCGGACTTCAAAGATCTGTTTCCGATTATGGTGTTTGACGTGAGCAAGCAATCCGAGCGTCTGAAGTCATCGGTGGTCGATATCCAGATCAAAGGCACGTTTAATACAGCGCCACCAGCTAATACGGAAGCGTACGCAATGGTGATTTCAGACAAGTTACTGAGGTTTCAATCGGACGGACAGAAAATGAGCGTGGTATATTGAAGTTCATGATAGAATGGTCGATGACAGTTCTGAATAATGAGACTTTGAGACTTGTAGATACCTATCGTGTGTTCTCAGACGATAGGTATCAACGGAAAATACGGACTTAGTATAGAAACTCGACCTGCAATCCACATCCAGCCACAATAAGAAGGGAGGTAACCTTTGGATTGTCGAATTCGGCGGAATATACTCTCATACCGACTTTTTCGCCGGCGACTAAAGACATGGCGGCGGTTGGTAATACGAGCGATACTCTGCTGTCGACTGTTTGTCCGCCCGCCATGTATCCAATAAGTTCGTTATTATGTATCTCGGATTTGAAATACGCAACCCTGACTATTTTTTTTACCACATCATCACTCCGCACATTTCCGATCATGAAATTCGCGAATCCGCTAAGTCGATATACACCCGTACGAGGAATAGTTATTACCCCTTCAGCCGCCGTAAACGCCGAATCCGTATTTATAACGATGGTCGTTAATTGGTCGTGCTGTACATAGTCGCCTGAGAATCCGCCAGTCAAGCTTGCGGGCGCACCCGATGTTGCCGACTCTTTTACCGCGCAAATAGCCGGTCCGGTTGTAGGTCTCCAATTCGGGGATAATGCTGGTGCCGCTGTTATAGCTCCAGCCGTTCCTTCGAACCTATATGTAATACCGCTCGTCGTATTTCTCACTAGATTGCCCGGGGATACTCTCATACCCGAAACGTAATCTCTAGAAGCGATATCCGCTGTTTTATCAACGACTAGGGCAGTAGCCTGAGCTAAACTAATAGCATCATCATCGTTACCCGCAAAAGGGTAATTAGTCGGCAGACCAACGAGATGATGGCCTCGCATATCTATATCTCCCGTAATGTTGTTGTCACCATCTAGCCTTAGAAAAGTACTATTTACTTGACTAAAAGTAACACCTCCAGCAATTACTCTTTGCGTAGAGCCAGAATCGGTATGTCCAAATTTATCAACAGGCATTTTGAATATAATAATTTTTATTAATTTAGGGCCGTAAGAATACCGCTGAAAAGTCCCTACACAAAATGTTCGTAGCGATGGATGAAAAAGCGTGTATGCCGAGGTAATCGAACTCGTCTAGAAAAACTATGTTACTTCCGATTGAATGGTTTTGCGAGCCTTTCGTACTCCCTCCGCCCGCAATTTGCATGTACGACGCCCCATTTTTATACAGGTGGACGGTGCCATACGCGGTATTACTATTGTTACAAAATTCTATGTACACGGAAACGATATAGTACCCGGCTTTACTGGGGAAGAAAGAAGTCGTTCCGATACCCTGTTCAATACCGTGTCTTGCGGTACCGCATCTTATTACGTCAAAGGTAACTGCAGTGTGAGTTCTAGCGATTATAGCCTGTTGAGTTGAACTGTAAGCGCTAACCGCGGGTCCTACCACCGCCGCCACCTTCGAAGTAAGTTGTTCATCGACGTATTTCTTATTCGTCAAATGATTATTGTCGGTCGGGACGTCGTCGTGATTCCGCATCAAATCTATTACTTGTCCCCGACTTACAGCCTCATCTATTCCCGCTTCCGGAGTATTCGCTGTATTCGTTGTATTCGTTGTAGGTAGACCTCTAATAGTATGACCACTCATATTTAGATCTCCGGTCGCTGGGTTTGCTCCATCTAGCCTTAGAAAAGTACTATTTACTTGACTTTCAGTAACTCCTCCAGCAATTACTCTTTGAGTAGATCCTGAATCTGTATGTCCAAATTAATCGACAGGCATTTTTTACAAGGCGAAATAATTATAAAATTTTTAATGCAGGCCGTTTATAACTTCTTGAAAAGTCGCTGTGATAAACCTCCTTGTGATCACCTCCTCCTATCAGTCTCTTCGGAAGCTTCGTCGTATAAGTTCGTGGTAGCATAGGCCTATCCCTAGATAACTGTTTCATTAGCTAAATGGCTAGGTAAAGAATCTACAGACTTTCACTGTTTTGTAACCAACAACGACGACGTGTTTAAGTCTTCTTATTATACTCCAAAATCCGATGTAAAGTAAAACGATCAGCAACAACACAACAATGACTACACTTGCGTTATCATAACAACTACACGACTACTACCTTCATCAGTCTACTCTATCGCAACTCAACAACAACTATTACAGCCTATCTCAACGGCTCTCAACACACAACACTCCTTCTTCACTTCCACTCCCTCCTTGTACACTCAACGTACGCTCGTCTAGACAGCACGCGCTGTCCAGACAATCACCTGTCCAGACGCCGCGCGCTAATTTGCAGCTGGCCTACCTGCGTCGCTGTACGACAATCGTCGTGCACTGATTAAATTAGCTTACATTACCTCCTTCCTTTCTTTTGAAGAGAGCTAATTAATCTTAAAAATTAGCGAACGTATAATGCTTAAACTAAATACAAACAATTCCTATACTAAATGCAATCACAAAATATCTTATACTACAATCTCGATAAGCAGTCCGCTACTACATTCAGCTTTCCCTTCTTATAGTTCAACAAAATGTCAAAATTTTGCAATGATAAAGACCATCGGACTAACTTAGCAGACTTCGACATTGACTCAGTCAAATAAACTAAAGGATTATGGTCAGTGAACACATTAATCTTGGAACCAATAATAATTTCTTTCAATTTGTTTAAAGCCCATATGATTGCATAGGCTTCCTTCTCAATCGTCGCCCATCTCCTCTGGGTATCTGTCAGCTTCTGACTGATAAATGAAACGGGACGTTCTATCCCCTCATCGTCCACTTGTGACAGCACAGCCCCCCACAGCAAAATCACTGCTATCACAGTACAAATTAAATGGTTTGCCAACCTCGAACATGTATAAAATCACATTTGATAAAACAATTTCTTTAAGAGAATCAAAAGACTTCTGGTGGTCCTCAGTCCAAACAATGTTCTCAGGTGTCTGCTTGCCAGTTAAATCTGTTAATGGTTTAGCAATTTCAGCAAAATTACAAATAAATTGTCTGTAGAAACCAAAAAATCCTAACACTTGCTTCACTTGCTTCTTCGTTTCAGGGTTTTTTAAATTAATCAAACTGTCAATCCTATCTGGATTCATCATCTTCTTCCCTGATCCTATGAGGTGACCGATGAATTTCACCTCACTCTTACCAAACACACATTTCTTCAAGTTCAAGGTTACATTATGCAGTCTTATTTGTTTCAAAAACAATTCTAAATGTTTCAAATGAATGTTCCAATCATCAGAATGTACTGTAATGTCATCAACATAGGGCTCAGTAAATGCATTAATCGGTTGCAAAATCATGTTTATTGCTTTTACAAAAGTCCGTCCAGAGTTAATCATGCCAAAAGGGACACGTGTAAATTCGTACAGTCCATTATGGGTAACGAATGCGGTTTTCCATTGGTCGGATTTCTTCACAGGACAAGTCCAGTAAGCACTGCGACAGTCCAAGACGGAAATAAACTTGGATTTCCCGACTTTGCTCAGCACATTGTTGACGATCGGCATGGGATATCGACAATTTTCAGTATATGAATTCACATACCTGTAGTCGCACGCGAGTCTCAAGGATCCGTCCTTCTTCTTGACGATGACCAGCGGACTTGCCATTCTGCTCGACGACGGTTGAATGATGTTTGCTTTCAGCATCTCTTGTATTTGTTTGTCCACTTCTGCGCGGTATATCAGCGGTATTCGATAAGCCATGAACTCTTTCTCTCGAAAGTCCGGTCTCAGCACCACTTCGTGTTCTACCAATGTACATAATCCAGGTTTGTCCGAAAATCTGTCTGCATAACAGTTCAGTACATCCAGTAGCTGTTTCTGTTGCTCGCTCGTAAGATGTCCGATCTGTTCATAGTCCAATTGCAGCGATTTCTGTGTCGTCTCTGCATGGTCTTCTTTCAATGGTAGCTCTACCACTGATCCGAATTCGTCGTCCTCTTCCACGATGAGACCACACGATAATGTTCTTGCGATGAACTTCCTCATTTTGTTGGCATGGACGATTCGTCGGCCGTTTTCATTCATGTCCACCAGATACGAATACTTGGATCTTCTTTGTAGCACTGTACATGGACCATGCCATCGTGAGATCAATTTATTGGTTGACGTTGGATACAGGACGATGACGTTTTCTCCTGGTTCGAATTCTTTATCCTTGGCCCTCTTGTTGTATTGACTGGCGTATTGTTTTTGCTTTTCCTCTGCACAATTCTCAGCAAATATCAAAGCTTTCTCCATGTCTGCTCTTAAGTTCTTCAGGTACTTTGCTGGTTGTACTCCAATGTTTGGCGGTAGATTTATTTCTTTGGTCCAGCTTTCCTTTAAGATAGTTAATGGTCCTCTTGGCATTTTTCCATATACCAGCAGATATGGTGCCACTCCTGTCGTTGCGTTAGGAACTTCTCTCAATGCCCATACAGTAAACGGAATGATTTTATGCCACTGTCTTGGATTTTCCACAATGACATGATGTACCATCTTCTTGAACGTCTGGTTCCATCTCTCGACTAATCCGGCTGCCTCTGGATGCCCCGGTGAATCGAATCGTGGGCAGCATCCCATCAATTTCAAAAAATCTCTTGTGAGACTGGCTGTAAAATTTGTGCCTCTGTCGCTGGTGATCACAGACGGCACCCCCACGTCAATGAATAGCTTCATCAAAGCTTCGCACACAGCCTTAGCAGTCAATGACTTCAGCAAAAAGATTGTCGGCCATCTTGTACATGAATCCACTATGCACAAGCAATACTTATGCCCTGCTGCTGACTTCGGTTCTATTGGGCCTACCACGTCCATTGTCATCCGTCGGAATGGAACATCTTCCCTTGGAATTGGTGTAATCGGCACTCGATCCATCACCAAACTTCGTGCCTTCAGCTGACACTTCTCACAGGACTTACAAAATTTCACCACGTCTCGACGCATCTTTGGCCAGACAAAGGACAACTTGATTCTCTCTCGTGTCTTCTCTTCTCCCAAGTGTCCGCCAAATACTGACTCGTGAGCTAATTCCATTACTTGAATTCTTCTCTCTTTCGGTAACACCAACTGGTACACTAGCTGATCCAGCATTTGATGCTTCTTATACATCAATCCATTCACCACGCTAAACTCTGATCCTTTGTCTCCAGCGATCCTCCACCACGATTTCAGTGACTCGTCATTTCTCTGCTGCTCCTCGAATTTCTTCGCATCTTCCAGCTGTCTTTCATCGTTCGAATTCTCTGTGAACAAGTCCCTCATACTTGTCTCCAGTTCAGCGTCGCTTTCGGAATCTTCACTATCATTTCGTTCACATGCAGCCATCTCTTCTTCAGTTTCATTGTTCTCAGATGTTGTTCTTTCGTCATCTTGAATGCTGAGTTCATCTTCGCTGTCCGTGTCATCTTCTTGCGAACTTTCGTTTATCGTTTCATCTTCTCCGCCTTCGACTTCTGCTCTCCGACTTTGTGCTCTTGTAGTCACATTCGCTTGTAGTTCCCCTTGCAATACACTCACTGGTGGAATCTCTTTCAATTCTGCAATTATCTCCGGATGTAGCAAGAACTTTTCTCTGTTTTCTTTGCACAGATCCGCTGGAATGCTGGCACACACTAAAGTTAAATATGGCGCGATATTTATTGTCCTGTCCTCTGTAGCTGCTCCTTCGTTACGACCGCTCATCCGCACTTCGATTTTCACCAACTTAGCTGGAATCGGCTCTCCAGCTACACATTGCAAATGAACTCTGCCGATTTCTTCTACTGTCGTTCCTTTCAGTAGTTCCTCGTTGATTACTGGTATCTCGGTCCCCGAGTCAATCAACGCCTCGACTTGCACAGGCTGCCCATCAGTCCCACGTATCTCCACATTTACATGCTGCAACGATATCTTCTTTATGCGTTGACACACCTCTTTACTTTTTGTTTCTCGACAAATTTCTGCAATGGAAGTAGTCTTTATCGCTTATTTCTGTATGGTGAACTGCGGCGTACACTTCATTACCGACTTCACTTCTGTTTCACGATCGTCCGATTCTTCAAACTGGTCTGGTGCATTCATCACTTGTATCTGGTTTACTCGCAGATTTTCTGCACTTCTGCTAAAGTTCTTCCTCAGATTTGCCGCTCCTGGTGCTTGGCAATGTTTTATTAGGTGTTTGTCAGAATGACAGTTGTGGCAACGTTTCTTTATAAAACTTCTTTGCTCATTGTTCTCCCACTTGTTGTACGGCGTGTATGATGCATTACTTTCTGTTGGGCGTCCCAGCGGCGGAGTTCGATTGTAGGCTTGTCTGTCCCACGTTGACTCTTTCTTATCTTGCCAATACTGCTTTCCAGAATAATTATCTTTCTTTGCATCATTACTCTTGGCTTGGCTTCCGGTGTCTTTGCTATCCTTGTTCCACTTGAATGGCTTTGAGCTATTTCCCCATGCTTCAAATTTCGGTTTGTCTTGGAACATCACACCAATCCGATTGTTTACATGTATGTCTGCGAGGTCTGCAACATTACTAGCTTCCAAGCATTCTGTGCCCTCTTTTGCTAAGACAAACTGCAGTGGACCTGGTGGTAAACATTCTTTCAGCTTATCCGCCACTAACAAATCAAACAGCTTCTCGTAGTCTTTGTCCACTCGTCTACTCCGGACATAATAATTCAACAGGTTCTTCAGCCTAGCCGTGAACATCGTATACGTTTCTTCGGCTGTCTTCTTGGCATCTGCAAACCTTGACCTGTACTCACGAGCTGTTAACTTGAATTCCTTCAACAAGTGCTCTTTCACTGCATCGTATTTATCTAAATTCTCAAATGACAATCGATTCAATACCGTTCGCGCTCTCGGGGTCATCAATGGCAACAACAATTTCACCCAGTACTGCTTTTCCACAGCGAAGCTATTGAATACATTTTCAACTGTTTCAAAATATAATGGCACTTCCATCATATCATACGGCATCTTCGGTAACACATGTTTCATTGCATCACCTATCTTCTTAATCTTTGACACCATTGTCTCACTTTCTCTAAGCCTATTTTGTTCTGATTCCTCACGGATTCTTCTATCGTCTTCGTCTTTCTTCCTCAGTCTATTTTGATCTTCTATCCTACGCAGTTCTTCTTGTTCAATCTTCTGCTGCAACAGTTCTAACTGCTTTCTGCGTTCTTCTTTTTCAATAGCCATCTCATGGAGTTGAGCTTCCTTAATAGCAAGTTTCTTTTGTTCTAATTGCATCTGTTCTTCTCTTTCTCTTTCTGCTTTTTCCAAATTGTCTTTTTCAGCTTGAAATTCTTCCTGACGAATTTCTTCTGCTCTCTCCAGTTCTTGTAAACGCATCTTCTCCTTTTCTTCCTCACGAGCCTTTTTGTCTTCGATCTGCTGTCTCCGTATTTCTTCATCGCTTCTCCTTGCTTTTTCATATTCTATCATTAACTCCATCCTTCTTCGTTCTGCTTCGTCACGACCTATTTTCATTTGTTCTAACTGAAGCTGGAACTGTTGCTTCTGCATGTCTATCTCTTGTTGTCTTATCCTTTCTAATTTTTCTGCTCTTTCCGCTCGTTGCTCCTCTTTCTCTTTCTCCTCTTGTTTTCGCTCTTTCTCCTCTTGTTTACGCTCTTTCTCCTCTTGTTTACGCTGCTCCTCTTTCATTATCATGAATTGCAGCAACGCCTCCATAGACATCGGTGCCTCAGGCTTCTCCACTGGCTTCTCAGCAGCGCCTCAGACAGCACCTTCTTCTTCTTCTTTCTTAGCCCAAACCTCGGCTACATTTCTCATCAATTCTTCCCTCGACATCTGTTCGACTTCTTCTGCGTCTAGATCTGCTTCAATTAGCAGTTTTATCAGTCTATCAGTAGACATCTTCTTAATATTTGCTTGCTTTTTCTCCGTAAGTTTCTCCATCTTACTTCTTTACTTAACTGATGCTAGTCGATAAATAGTAGGCTACTCTTCAAATGTTTGCAATTGACTGACTTCAATTCTTTAAGCAAACTTCAATAGACAAGCAAGTTTTTCTACCTCGTAGTCGTTGTGTTGTCGTTTCTCACTGACGTACGGATGCTCGATGTATCGTTGCTTCTCCCGTGTGCTCGGCTCCTCGATAAATGCACAGCGTCCGTTCCTCCGCAACGTCTGTTGATTGGTTAGAATCCCTCCGTTCGTAACTTGGCACGTAGACCCGCCGTTCGTAACTAGGATCGTTCTCCTGCAACTTGGATCGTTATCCCACCGCAACGACACCAAATGTGATAAACCTCCTTGTGATCACCTCCTCCTATCAGTCTCTTCGGAAGCTTCTTCGTATAAGTTCGTGGTAGCATAGGCCTATCCCTAGATAACTGTTTCATTAGCTAAATGGCTAGGTAAAGAATCTACAGACTTTCACTGTTTTGTAACCAACAACGACGACGTGTTTAAGTCTTCTTATTATACTCCAAAATCCGATGTAAAGTAAAACGATCAGCAACAACACAACAATGACTACACTTGCGTTATCATAACAACTACACGACTACTACCTTCATCAGTCTACTCTATCGCAACTCAACAACAACTATTACAGCCTATCTCAACGGCTCTCAACACACAACACTCCTTCTTCACTTCCACTCCCTCCTTGTACACTCAACGTACGCTCGTCTAGACAGCACGCGCTGTCCAGACAATCACCTGTCCAGACGCCGCGCGCCAATTTTCAGTTGGCCTACCTGCGTCGCTGTACGACAATCGTCGTGCACTGACTAAATTAGCTTACAGTCGCTCCATCTTTGCATGTTTTTTTCAGGACGTGCAGGCATAAATGACCGCAAAACACTTCGTTGTCGGGCTGTACGCGTTCGCTATTGTAGTACACGGGACTCTGTAAATACTTTACCAGTTCTGTAGGAGGGGGCAGGCCATAGCTGTCGAAATATATTTTATCCCTGCCGTTCTTCAAAAAAGCGACCCAGTGCGAGCCGGTTCCATTAGAATCGTCTAGATTCAATATCCCGCATTCAGTCCGTCTGGGTTTCTTCGGCAGCTCGTCTCTGAGACACACTCCCCGGAAATTAGGGATATTGAGCTTTTTCGCGGCATCTAGTAGTTCAAAATTCGTCAACGGATGATTCGGGAGGACTACTCCTTCGACATTTATATTTTTCACAGTTGTATAGCTCATTTTAATATTTCATCTAGATGTTTCACAAACTAATGAGCTTTCGAGCTTCTACGCAGGCGAGATAATATTTATGGCTACAATTTTTGCATTCATTCGCCTTTCCATCTTTTTGAAATCGATTGTTGACGTATTCCGATATGTTCTGATTTATTTTACACCGACTGCAAACTTTTGTGTCTTTTGTCTCCCTATTTTCCTGTCTTGCGTATTTGTGTGCAAGCTCCTTTACTTTGGCATTTTTACAAAGTTTGCAGCTTGGATAGCTTCCGTTCTTTTGCGTATGATCTTTGTGAAATTCGTCCAAGCTTTTTTCCATTTTGCATTTGGTACACACTTTTACCGCATCCATTTTATATTAGTGTAAATTATTCTTTATTTTGTTTAGTTTTCAGCGTGTAGTGCCCATAGGCTAGGGTATGAATCCCGTCGTCCATTATTACTCTTTTGTCGTCGTTGGCAGACAGAGCTATTTTATTTACTTCTTCGGTGTAAATTTCATGGCGATAGGATCGAATGACGTTCATCGCTCTCGACTGTTGTCTTTTCGTAAACACGCAGTCTTTGTAATCTGCGTGAGTGATTGATTTCTTGACGACGTTCTTTTTCACGCCTTTACATTTCTTGTAGTCTTCACCCGCCATCTTGTAAGAGTACAACTTGGATCGCAGTCCGACAAATTCTTCGATTTGCTTTCCCGCGGCTTCGTCTTTGAACATACCAAACACTTTTTTATTAACGCCAGATTCTATACCTGACGGGTGATCTCTCGGATAGTCTGAAGTATCGAACATACTTTGGACGTCGGGGGAAATATTTTTGTAGAAGTCTTCCGTTTTAATTTCATACGCCAAAGAATCGGTATCGGTGAATAATAGCTTGGCCCTATCTCCGTACTTGGCCTTGATGTAATTATAATGAAAATCATACATGAGCGTCTTACTGGTGTCTAATATACACATTCCTAGATATATCGGCTTGTTGTAAAACAACTTGGTCTTTTTCATGTGAACGGCGATGAGGTTTTCATCGAAAATCGTTCGTCTGTCGTAATTAGTTTTCGCGACTAGCTTGATAGCTTCCATCTCATCACTCACCAATCGTATGTCAACTCGATTCTCGATAGCTTCCATTGTTTTACCGAAAACGTTATTATTCATCAGCTTGAAAAAGTCTTTCTCAAAATCGTTCGTAGCTTTCGTTCTCAGGTTGGTATTCAGATCGATATACTTTTTCAGCCCGGCACTTTCCACGAATTTTATTCCCCGGTGTATTTTAATGATTTTCAATCCGAGCCTTTCGTACAATTTTAAATTTCCGTAATGAACGACGTACTTCTTTTTATCGTTCAAGTTTGGAATTAGTTTTGAGACATTCGATCCCGCAGGTTTTACACTCTCTGGAGCTAGAGGATAATCATTATGCAGGTCGTGCAATTCCTTTGGATATTCTAAATCGACTGCTAACACACATCCCACGCCATCTCGTTCGGTAATGTTTCTCCAATCATTCAATTCGCCATCGTTCATCCATTCAAACCCATGAGTTGGTAACGGTTTGCTCATCGCCCATCCGTACAAGTTGTTCGCGTCCAAGTATGGAATGAATACTGAATGCTGGGTGGGATTGAAAGCTTCCCCCATGTACTCGTTGTTCGCTTTCGCGTATCGATGTGAAATCGTGCTGACGCCTCCTCGTATTCCCTGCTTGATCATCAGTAACATATCGTAGTCACTCAACAACTCCAACTCTACACCAGTCGTCTTCAACGCCGCGTCCCAAGCAAGTCCAGGCGAAGTATAATACCACGCAGGATCTAGGTTGTAGTTCTTCATACAGACGTCTCTAAAGTTTTCAAAGACATCCGTTAATAGGCCTAATAGAACATCCGATAAATTGTACAAGTCGTGATATTGGCGTCATGTTTTGCATTCAAATTTGTCCCATACCGTTTTCGCGTGCTCGTAATCTTTTTCGCTGATGCCCGAATCGGTTAGTTTTGAATAGAAGGCATGCTTCGATGGTAATTCGGTTTCGTTTAATCTTTCAACACCGTCGACGTAATCATATGGGTAAACGCCTTTTCTGAGTAAAAGATCCAACTTCTCACCCTCAAAAAATTTCCCTAAATTCTTGCACTGATCTTTCTGAAGATTTTTCGATAACGCGTCGAGACTCGAAGGCATGAATCTAAAACTATCGATAAAACGTAATTCGCGCTTGACTTCCTTCTCTTTTCCATCTTTGTCTACAAATTTATCGACAACGACCTCTCTGCTGAATGTGATATACTTTTCTTCGTTGCAGGGAATGCATTTGATTTTCTCGCCGTGTTCACCTCGTAATTTCTTGATAAATAAATGGCCGTCATAACCGGTCAAATTGTGAAATACGACAGGGAAGAACTTGGGGACTTTGTATTTCAGATTACAAAGGTTGTGAGCGGCACCTCTAAATTTTCCAGTCAAATGACAGTGATCTCGAACTCGATCTTCACGCAACTCTCCTCCACAGATATGGCAGTTGACAGCTTCGTCATAACATTTCTGTTCAGTTTTGCCGAATATCATCTTCTTGGGGAATTTGAACTCGTTGTATATTCGTTTTACATTTTCTTCGATAGAGTCTATGAATAACTGAGCAACATCATCATCTTCGTTTTCAGCTGTAAACCGCACCGGCTCTTGGGAATAAACATCATCGTCGAAGCATTTCAAATGATAACAAAACGAGCTGGGCGTATGTTTTTGATACTTGTTGGTGTAAGACGTGCTAGGAACGGGCTGACATGTACCGATAGGTTTGATGAACGATTCAAAATCAGCAAAGTACACAAACGGTACTCTCATCTTTCTATCGTAATGTGTAAAACTTAGCATAGTCCCCGGTTTGGGTAGTTCTATCTTTTGGACGTCCTGCTGCGAACAGTACTCAGTATGTTTGTGAAGCGATTCTACTTTTCTGTAGCCGATTAAACATCTTCTGCAATAGTGCATTGAATTATGGGATTTTTCTGTTCGTAGTGCTAGCAATCTGTTAAAATTCTTGATCCAGCAATAATGCTTCTTTTCTTCATCAGAAATGAGTAATAGTTCTACACACCTATCATTCTCATGCTTTGATATATATATAGTGGGAATATATTCACATCTTTCTCGTAACCAAAAACATTAACACTAATATTATTATTTCGCTCAAACTTACTCAGCACATTAGCATCCGCTGCTACAGGGAATTCGATACCAGACCAATTGAGTTCCTCAGACTGTCTAATTAATTCTTTCGTAATTCTTTCTGTATTTTTATCGACTGGGTTTAGGGCTCTCGTTACACACCACTTGAAGCATTCATCGTCTTCGTTCTTCATATTAATAATAGCCTTTTTTTTCGCTAAATAATCTGGAAGTGGAATATAAGAACTTCCTTTCAATGGTTTATATACCACTGTATCGATATCCAACTTCAAAACGGTTTTGAATCTCCAATTACTCCCCCGCATTTGAAAACTGGCCATGCTCTCCTTAATTTTATCCGCTGCGTTGGTATATATTTCCCTCACATCGGTTGCTTCTAAAATAATATCACTCTTTGATTTGAAATTAGGCTCGGCCGTTACTACCTCGCCGGTTTTCATATCTACTTTCTCCATTACGCACATGAGATCGAGTTGAACTTTTACCCCTCGATTTTTCGCTAGCAGCCTAACTACCTGCGGTCTTACAGCCTTGAGAAAAGTTGCAACATCGATCCTGCTGTCGCCATCGATCGTGTATCTTTTTGTAAACCCTTTGATAGCCGTCGCAGTCTCTCGAAGTTTGTACCTATGAATGGGCGGTTTTATTTGAAGGGGTAACTGACTAATCTCACTAGTCAGCCAATCCGAAAAAACTGTTTTATTTTTCCCCGTATTCAAAAATTTCCAAGTAGTAGACAAGAATGCCGTAAGTTCCGCTTTTGCTAATCTCGAGTATCCTCGCACGCCTCTCTTTTTTGCAACTTCGCGCAATTCTCGTACAGTGGCGGGAGTATGCGCTGGTGCTTTGTTGACCTGGACCCGAGCGCCTAGTCGATCTTCCTGCGATATGAGCGCTATGAGTTCCGCTTTTCGCAAACTCGAGTATCCTCTTTGTCCTCTCTGTTTAGGAATTTGCCGTAATTCTTTCAGATTATACGCTGAGTAGTCCATTTTATATTGGGATCTCTTGTCTTTAGGCCGAGATGTATATTCCATTTTCAGTTATTTTACATACACAAGAGAAAATGTTTTTACGCCAGTCGTCGAATATGAAAAAGTAAGCATAGTATTGGCTAAACTGCGCGGGCACTCAGTTTTTTTAGGCTGGTATTGGTCAAATGGACGAAAGTGAAGGCTGTATAGGTCAAATGGGCGGAAGTGAAGGCCGTATAGGTCAAATGAGTCAAATGCCTTCTCCCCGTTCTACTCACGCGTACACAAACACACACTCAAGCACACAAACACACATGCACACACACTTGCACTCACACACTCACACTCACTCACACACACATACACACACTCACACACTCACACACACACACACCCACACACAAGTAAGCGATGGAATAGACAGAAATAGACGCATAGAGCAACAAACAGAAGCAGGGACATGGAGAGACACGAGCAGAGGCAAACGACAAAAACAAGAGGGTCGTAGAGACATGTGCACATGCATGCTGTTGAGACGAACACGTTGAACTAGAAGGAGGTATACACTGCAGGGATGACTGGATGACCAATTGAGAGGCAACGAGGGTTATATGAAGAGGACTGCACATGCGAAAAGATACACACGAGACGACGAGTGATATGAAGATGACTGGGAAAAATACGCATCGAGATATGCAGAAGTGAGATAGACGGACGGACGAATAGGCAGGAAGATTGTCTCTCTCTCTGTTTGTTTATCTCTCCCCCGCGTATCTCCGATCACACTCTTACTCCATGTGTATGCAGACAGACAGAAAGACAGAGACAGAGACAGAGACGGGAGAGAAAGGAAGGCAGGGGAGGTAAGGATGGAGGCAGAGGGTAGGGAAGGAGGGACGGATAGGCAGGAAGATTGCATACACATGAGTATGCAATCTTCCTGCCTATCCGGAGATACGCGGGAGGAGAGATAAACAAACAGAGAGAGAGAGACAGACAGACAGACAGAAAGACAGAGACAGAGACAGAGACGGAAGAGAAAGGAAGGAAGGGGGAGGCAAGGATGGAAGCAGAGGGTAGGGAGGGAGGGAGGGATAATGCAAGAGATGTTGTCGACGAAGATTGTCATGTACTCGAGAAATAGAAAACTGACACAGAAGAGAAAAACTCCGACACTGATTTTTTATCGCCGAGTTTAAAAGTCGAGAAATGATTTGTCATTTCCCGAGATTTCCGAGAACATTGTGCACAGAAGAGCACTACAGTGTACATGTACAATGTACATGTACAATGTACATGTACAATGTAGGTGCGATACACAGGGAAACATAAAAGGCATACGTCGTTATGGCAACTGCTGGAAAGCAAAGTGTGGCGACGTAAAGAACACTCTGCTGAAAGCTGCGATGATAAATTATTAAAAATGCTGAATTTTCTCTTGCTGCAGAGTCAATGGAGCGGAAGCTTATATAGAGAGAGTTGTGCAGTCATGCAAGACGTGTTGTATCTGTATGTACATACGTAGGTGAGTACGTACGAATGCATGCACGAATGTATACAATGTATGCATGTATACATGTGAGTGTGTATGCATGCAGAATAAAATATATGCATGCATGTATGTTTATATGTATGTATGACATTGTATGTACGTCGAGTGATCTATATACGGAGGATAATTTATGTGATGAGAGAAGGAATTCTGGGAAAGGAGAGAGAATTAGAAAGAAGCGGAGAACGAGAAGAACAGGAGTGAGAGTAAAACGAACAGAGTACGATGATGATGATGATGATGCTCATGATGATGGTGATGATGATGATGATGATGATGATGATGATGATGATGATGATGATGATGATGATGATGATGATGATGATGGTGATACTGATGACGACGACGATGATGATGACGATGATGCTCATGATGATGGTGATGATGATGATGGTGATGATGATGATGATAACGATGATAATGACGATGATGGTGATACTTATGATGATGACGACGACGATGCTGCTGCTGATTATGACGACGATGCTGATGATGATGACGACGACGATGCTGCTGATGATTATGATAATGATGATGATGATGACGACGACGATGCTGATGATAGGCAGAAGGCGACATAGCGCATTGATACAGCTCTCCGTTTCAATGTTCTTTCAATAGAGTCGCCAAAGAAAAATCCCGACGGATCGCATACACATGCAGACGCCAATAATAATTAATATAACAACAACATGTCTTCATGCATAGACATCACCAACGTCATCCGTCACTCCACCTGTCCCTCTCCCTGTCTTTTTCCATCCCTCTCCATGACACTGTACGTCCGTGTGCACATTGCAACCGTTGAGCGTCACTGGACGGACCCATCAGTGAAGTCACGTGTCTAACCTTATTTAGCGCATTGACTGATCGCCATCTCTCAGAGGACGTGCGTGGCAAAGATGCGGCAGCAGCAGCAGCAGCAGCATCAGCAGCATCAGCAGCAGCATCAGCAGCTCTACGATCAGCAGTCCATGACGATGGCATGCATGGCTCTGCATGGATCATCGTTTCAACACCAGTTATATTACCACATCAGAGGCGGTTACAGAAATTTTAAAGGAGGGGCGGGCAAATATTTTGTGATCTTTGCCCGAAAAAATCTGATGACCTTTTTAAACACTGCTTTGAATTGTCTGCCTTGCACTTTCAAGCTATAAAAAGTGAAACTGAGAAGTTTACATCATGAATCCTCTATGAAAAATGCATGTTCTTAATTACATGTACAATTGTACATGTACATACTTTGTGTTTTTCAACCTCTTGGTATAAAAATATTTGACCGTGACCATCGCGTTTTGCCCCCTCCTGAAAAAAAGTTCTGCGGGCGCCCATGGACATGCAAGTATAAATGCGAGTCTCCTAAATTTCTCAGTGCCACATCAAAAGCCATGGTCAGAGAGACCAGTTCCACACAGGCGCTATATAAAAAACTTTTGCATTGGCCATACATGCGGGCTGTATTGACCGTTTCCATGAGCTAGGTCAAGCCGAGAAATGACATATATAGTGTGGAATGTCCATAATAGTCTATTTGTAGAAATTCAGCGTTCTTTAAATAGACGAGTTGAAGAGTGTTTAATTAATTATTGCAAGTCATATATAGAAGCCATAGGTGTCAAAGATGCCATAGATGTCAAAGATGCCATAGATGTCAAAGATGCCATAGATGTCAAAGATGTCATACATGTAGATGTCAAAGATATCTTAGATGCAGGGCTGTTTTAAAGGAATTTTTAGGGCTGTTTTTAAGGAAATTTTGGAACTGCACAAACCCCTTCTTTGCCTTCCCATCCTCCATGGTAAATTACTTCCAATCGGAGGACAATGATCATTTTTGCTAGTTTTAACTGCACAGAAGTGCTTCTACAACTGCACAGATCCATTTAGAACTGCACATTTCGTGTACAACTGCACTCTAAAAAGCCCTGCTATAGATGCCATTCAAGACTGCCGATTAATACTCTGTAGACGAGCATTAAGATAGTCCTATGTAAAAGCAAGATGTCTATAGGTATAGCCTACCATCCGCACAAATATGATATCTCAACAAATAAAGTACCGCACCGGTAATTTACCGAGTATATTGCATGATGTACACCTGTAAACTTGTAACTTTAGGATCATAGAGGACAATATTTCTAACTGCTTTCTTGCGGAGCTTCAAATTCAATCCTATAGGTATGATCCAAGAGTCAAAGAGGCGTAAATATCATAAATAAATAAATATGACGTGCAATAGAAATTTACTAATTTCACGCTAAATATTAATAGACTATATAATAATTAGGCCTATCAATGCATGCGTCTATAATTATCTATGTCGCTTTTGTCGGCGTATTCTATTATAATCAAAGGAGATATGGGACTGACGTAAGCTACATCGAAACGTGCGTGTGGTATTATTAGCGAACGGCCTTTGATGTGATTTCGATGCCGTCAGTCATAGTTACGCAGCACAAAAGTCGGTTGACATCAAAACACAGCAGCATGAGAATCATGAGATAGAGAGACGTCTAAAAATGTCTAAAAGCGAACAATTCCAAAGCTGAATGTGAATGAACTGTTGGGGTCTCCTAGCGTCTCATCGTGCCCGACCTTTCGATGAAATTTGTAATCGGCGTGGCGATAGAAAGGTCACCGCAGAGGTCATATATAGTCTCGTGAAAAACACAGAGCTATGCTTATACGATGAGGTCTGTGGTAGACACGAGAAAAAGCGATGCATCATAATTTGGACATTTAAGTCGGTCGTTTCCGTTTAGGGTCGGAACAACGCAGCAGCAGCAGCAGAAGCAGCAGCAGCAGCAGCAGCAGCAGCAACAGCAGCAGCAGTAGTATAGGAGTCAATTCTCGTCAGATGACCCGCCGTTCACTAAAGCAGAAGAGGAGGAGGAGGAGGAGGAGGTGAATAGGAAAGCGACGAACGACACGCATTTCTTAATGGGTTTACGACCATCGGGCGGTGTAGTCGAGTGGTTAGCGTGTTGGACGGTTGACCGAGAGGTCGAGGGTTCGAATATCCGAATGGGCAGAAGTTTGTATCAAGGCTTCTGCCACACAGATATATAGATATATAAAATATATATGTGTATATATGCATATATGTATATATGCGCTCCATTTTAGTTTAATTCTAATGAGTACATTGATAGTACACTGTAAGTGGGGAGATAGGACGGTGAGTAATGTCCTTCTTGTCCTATTACTAATAGGACAAGAAGGACAACACAGGACAGGACCATAGAAGACAAGACAAGACAGGATAGGACAAGACAGGGCATGACAACAAAGGACAAGACAGGCCTATAGACAGTACAAGACAAGGCAATACAGGATAAACAAGACAAGACAGGGCAACACAAGACAGGACCATACATGTAGAAGACAAGACAAGACATGATAGGACAAGACAAGACAAGGCCAGACAGGGCATGACAACACAGGACAAGACAGGCCTAGACAGGACAAGGTAAGACAAGACAGGACAAGACAAGACAGGACAAGACAGGCAAAGTCAGGCATAGACAGGACAAGGTAAGACAAGACAAGACAAGACGAGACAAGATAGGATGAGACTATAGACACAACTCTCAACGGAGCTGCGTCCGAGTATAATATTCGTGATTACAACTCTATCTGGACGCACTCCTCCGCTTCCGTGTTGCGACCTAGATCGCTGGAGAAAAGCAATCTTTACGCAAAGTGGATGAAAAACCCCGCTTCGATGGGGACTACGCTTTCTCAGTGTCCTGCTCCCCCCCACTAGATGCTGGAGCAGTCTTCCTTCCGTCCTGCGAGTGGCTGACTCAGTAGACTCCCTAAAATCAGGACTCAAGGCCTACTATTTTGTATAGCCTAGTCGTATGTGAGGCAGTGAGGCAGTGAGGCACCCTGGTAACTTTGCTAGTCGCTTAGAAATTGCAAATTTTATTAATAGGACAAAACGAGACACGGAGGGATGCCTTCTGACTGCCACTAGAAACTGAGAGTGCTGAAAAAGCATCAAAACTTTCTGCTAACTATAACATCAGCGACGTGTATTTATACGTTTTACGACCGGAACTTCCGGAAGCAGTTTCAACTGATTTGCTGCTGAAGACCATGAAGCTCTTCCGCTGCTCAACGGTTGCAAGTCGTGATGGTCAAATCAATGTCCTTTCCGATCGTGGAGAATTTACACCGACAAGCGACTGCACTCCGTACAGGTCCGCACCCCATGCAGCGCCGCCGCTAACGGTGAATGGTGTGTGCTAAGAGTGCGAGCCTATGATTCTTCACGCTTCCCATCGTATACGAGCTGCAGCGTTATTTCAGAGTGAGCGCCACAATGATTAGCATTTTATACAGCTTTCTATGAGGGTCTCGGCGAGACGTCGACTGCGGTGCGTTCAATGCGTTACGTACGTTGCGTCGTCGTCGGAAGGAAGTTGTCTGATAAGAGAAGATGTAGCGACGTGGAGGTGAAACGGCAACGTCGTCGTGGTCCGGATGACATCGTAGTGTACAGAGAAGAAAGTACCGTGAAAACAGCGGCGTATTGATGGGTTTACTCTAGAAATGACGGCTCTGGAGGTCAGGGAAGCTGAAGAAGGAGAGAGTGGTGAAGGAGGTGGAAGAAAAGGAGGAGTAGGAGGAGGAGGAAGAGGAGGAGGAAGCAGAAAAGGAGAAGAATAAGAGGAAAGAGAAGAAGCAAAATGAAGTAAAAGACAAAGAAGAAGAAAGAGGAAGAAGAAGAAAAGAAGAAAAAGAAAGATAAGAAAAAGAAGAAAAAAGAAAAAGAAGCAAAACAAAGAGAAGACGAAGAAGAAAGAGGAACGTGAACAAGAAGTACAAGAAGAAGAAGATGATGAAGAAGAAGATGAAGAAGAGGAAGAAGAAGAAGAGGAAGAAGAAGAAGAAGAAGAAGAAGAAGAAGAAGAAGAAGAGGAGGAGGAGGAGGAGAAGAGGAGAAGGAGAAGAAACAGAAAAAGAAGAAAAACGAACAAGAAAGAAGAAGATAAAAGAAGAAGAAGAAGAAGAAGAAGAAGACGTTGAAGAAGAATAAAGAGAGGAGGAGGAGGAGGAGGAGGAGGGGGAGGAGTAATGGTCAGATTGGTCAGTGCAGCAGTCATTAAATCTCAGTTGGATGCGGCTGCAGAAGTGGAAGCGCAAATGTCGAAAGAGATTTCTACTCTGTTGGGATTTGAATCGCCAATCTATCAATTGACAGCACGGCGCACTAACCACTGGACATTGGACACCTCCTCACATTGCGAAAGACGACAAGAAAATGAGCTTAGGGCGAGAATGGAAAAGCATTCATTAGAGCTTGAAAGGAGAGGGAGGAGGAAGACTGCGATGAGAGAGTGTGCGTGCGTGTGTATTTGCGTGCGTGCGTGTATGTGTGCTTAGGTGTGTGTGTGTGTGCGTGCGTGTGTATGTGCGTGCGTGCGTGTATGTGTGCTTAGGTGTGTGTGTGTGCGTGCGTGTGTATGTGCGTGCGTGCGTGTATGTGTGCTTAGGTGTGTGTGTGTGTGCGTGCGTGTGTATGTGCGTGCGTGCGTGTATGTGTGCTTAGGTGTGTGTGTGTGTATGTGCGTGCGTGCGTGTATGTGTGCTTAGGTGTGTGTGTGTCTGCATGTGTTTTGGTGTGTATGCTTAGGTGAATGTACGTAGGTCTGTTTGTGTGCGTGTGTGAGAGAATGAGAGAGACACAGACAGACAGACACAGACAGACCGACAGACAGACAGACAGAGACAAACAGAGACAGACAGAGACATAGACAAAGACAGGGAGACAGATACACATACAGACAGACAGAGACAGACAGAGGAAGAGGGAGTAAGAGAGACAGAAACCGATATATTATGAACTAAGCACTCCGAAAAATGCTTTTCCTTAACTTTACCAGACCAACAATTCAGTGAATCAAACGCATTCACTGAAATTCTGTAAAAATCGTCTTCGGATTAAAGATATTATGGAATAAAGTCAACACTTTCATTAATGGACTCTGAAGAGGCTGGATTTCACTCTCTGGCGAAAGTACGTGGATGTAAGCAGTTTTCTATTTGAACTATTCTGAAAATTGTACTGTTGTGGAAATATGACTTACTTATCAGATAATAATAACTGTATAGTGAATAGTGACGATTGACTTGCCTTGATATTCATTAAGAAACATGACATGCCATTGCTTAACTGTTTGGTAAGTTTAATGATCTTTGCATGCATTAAGCTGAATTCTTGTATACTATACTTTACATCTTTTCCTTTTGCTTTCTCAGTTTTAAAAATCGTAATCGTGATCTGTAAATTTTTAAGCGCAACTCAAAAACCAAGCTCAGGACGTGCACAAGCCTATTCACGAGCGCTGTGTCTAGTCAGTACGGTTGTCTAAAAGATCAGGCCGAAGGAGCCGTACGCGGTCGGATAGACAGACAAAAAGAACAAACAGCAAGCCCGCAAGAAGCACAGGCTGCAATAAAACACACATGTGCATGGATCTGCATTCATATTTTTTTATTTTCCTTACTCTATTTCATCTATAAGGACCAAACAGTGCGACCTACTTTTCCTCTTCATCACAAGACGTCGCACACCGCCTCTGATCCACGCAGTGCCCACCACCGCCTGACCGCCAGCAAGTCGGCCAGCCACCCAGTTCAAGGGAGAAATTGGATTTTCCATGTATAGAACTGATTTGGAGGCCGACGACGACGTGCATGTTTCTTAAACGCAGGAACAGAGACGAAATTGAATCAACCATTCTTCTGCGTCTCTCATAAATGAAGAACTGTATGTGTCACGGAAATGCTCCATATCACTAAGGCAAAGTATATGGAGCAACCTCTGCCCTAAAGCACACACACACACACACACACCTCCACACACACACACATGTATATATACACATATAATTATGTATAGTTGTATACCACATGAAGTAGGCTAACAGCATATACATATATATGCTTGTATGTATTGTTGTATTACTATTATTATTATTTTTTAAATTTTACCCGAGGTAGCCTATTTATGATCCCTCAGGTTGTTAAAAGCTATCCTATAAGACAGGGGTGCGCAACCTTTTCGCCAGTGTCGGCCGCATCAAAAGTTTACATTCTTACCACGGCCGCCAGTGTTTAATCTATTCCCCTTCTGGGGGGGGGGCAGGGAATCGACGTTTCTGGGTAAGGACCAAGGAGCGTCCGGCAGACGATCTCCGTTGCGCGTTACACCAAGATGGGGGTTTGAAATTTTTAAAATTTCTACATTGCAATGGTGCCATTTTAAGCCGTCATCTATACAAAATTCATGTAAATTTTCAGTGCTAAGATTCACTGTGGTTTAACTTTTAAGACTTAAATAACTATAGGCCTACTGCATGAGGCCTACAATAATAATTTTCGGCGAAAATATACTGCTTGCGTTGTCCGCTTATTATTAGGCCTACTTCAATGCACATGAGTCATTTAATCGATTGCTTACTATAGCTGTCTCCATAGCCTACGAAAAATCAGTTTCCCATTTCTCGTAATTTGAAGGTCTTTTTCTCCTCTTCCAATGTTCGATTTCTCTTCAGAGACATCATAATCAACAGCTGACAATTTTTGATTTACACTAAGTTTACACTTTACAGATATAATACAGAAGAATCTACTATTGCTTCTCTTCTAATCGCAGTGAGTGGGTGACCTATTCATGAAGTCAGACAAACGCATGATCAAGGTCTGAGCCCCATGCAGCTTTCTACGCCACCTGTTTTCAATTCTGCCATACACAGATACAGTTGTACATTGTAACCTAATATACTTGAAAATTATCTGTGGTGTAAGTTTCATTGGTCACACTCTCTCGTCTCTCCCGCCAGCATCGATCGGCCAGCTGACGGTCAGCCCGGTTCGTACAATATCAAGATCTTTCCACTCATTAGTGGAGTAATCTTGGTCCATAATTTGTATACAATGATTGACTGTACGGAGCAGGGCAGGCTATGGGATATTAGTACTCTGACTGTTGGCTCTTTGATCTACATCTGTAGGATAGGCTACATGCGCAGCTGATACCTCTAAGATGCATGCACATGCAACGGGCAATGGGTGCTTCAAGTAAGAGTATTATAATTATATGCTAATAACTACATACACTAAAAAAAACACAAATGCAACTCATTGCTTCAAATAACCTTAGTTTTAAAACAATTGAATAAAATATTTATGAATTTATCTACAAACGGCCGCCAGTATGTTATAGTTGGAGTTGAGTCCACGGCCGCCAATAATTCCTTTCACGGCCGCATGCGGCCGTACGGCCGCAGGTTGCGCACCGCTGCTATAAGATTAACATTCTGGAACTACCGAACCTCGTCCCCACTGAATATTATTATTTTTTTTATCCGAGGTACCTAGGATCCCTCGGGATTTACAGAAATTATGCTTGGAGCTGTTTTTGTGTGTTTAGAAGATCAGTCCTCATCCTCCGCAACAGTATTAAAAGTGCCACGAAATGCTATGGTGTTGTAGCGCTGGATACAGATATTATTATTATTATTATTATTATTATTATTATTATTATTTTTTTATTTTTTTATTTTTTTTATTTTTAATTTTTTTATTGCCCCGAGGTAAACATGATCCCTCGGGGACTTCAACA